>APFE030565147.1:0-52988 GCA_000404065.3 Pinus taeda | reverse complement strand
TAATAATAATAAAAATAATATTAAATTAATAAATAATAATTTGTCCTGGGTCCTAAGATCGAAATTAGCCATTGGAGACTCTGCTCAGACTATTTAACATGCTAAGCTGGATCGGTTTCTTCAACTTGTCCTGACGATGAACCACACTAGTTGGTTCGAAACGCGTCGACAAATGTCTGTCTACATGTGATTTACGCCGTAGTTATTCTTTCAATAATTTTATTCTCTTCTTTTTCATCATTTACAAAGATCATAATTACATGCCATTATGAAGACCGAGCCTAGTTACATTTTACAACAATCCCTCTTAACTAGGGAGATATTCATAATGGTACTTGGTCATTCTCAATCTGAAGAATTTCTCATAAGAAGAATCAGATTGGTAACCGATGTGTTTAACATCATATCAACCAACATTGTTACATAGCACGGCCTTGACTAACAACTCTATCTCTCCATAAGATCTGAGCTCAATGCTGGTGAGACCAATGATTTATAGACACTCGCATCATTGTCTCTCTCGGAACATACCCTACCTTGGTACTCAGGGCGTGTTCCATGAGGACTATTCTTATCTTGGACTCCCTAGCCCTCAAAGAATATTGGTCCTCCACAACTACTCTTCTCTCGGATGCCCTATATCATCCTCAAAGAGTATTGGATGCCAAATGATTACCCAATCCTCTTATTTTGTCTTTCCAGGTGAAGACCAGAATGATGTGTCTATCTCTCCCTCTCAATTAGGGAGGACATACCCATTCCATTAAAGGAATTAACACAAGGAATGTACCTAAGCTCCCTCTTGGCTTAGGAATTTCCAAGTTTCTTCCAAGTAAGAAACTTTCCAGGCTTCCTCTCAAAATAGGGATCTTCAACAACTCCTCAGGTGGAGATGATGGGACAACCAGTTGCTTGAAGAACTCCTTTCTTCGATATCATGAATTTCTTCTTTGTTGTGGAGTCTTCATCTTTTGGGACTTCTTCATAGGGCACAGACCATCCATCACTTTCATCCATTAGTCATGTCATACTCCTTTAATCGGAAAGTGATCCATCAGTCTTCATTTGGCATTACTTCATGTTATGCTACCTTCATCAAGCTTTCTTTTCTGGAAGGTTCTTGCATCCTTCTACATGGTTCTTCATGGAAGACATTCATAGTTCTTCCCTTTGGTAGTCCCGCATAAGCACATCCAGATATTTGTTCAAAAATAAGAAATGAACTCTTAAATCAAAATTACCTTTGTGATGGTATTTCATCATGACATCTTTCAATTTGCATCAACATCTTGCATACATGTTGACATATCTCCCAAAGCTATCCATTGTCAAGTGCCTCCATCTTTTCCAAACTTCCATCAGAGTCTTCATATCTTTCCGGGAGATTTCCTAGTCAAATCTTCTTGGTCTTCCGGATGTTGATTGCCTTTACCATGGATGCATATTGCACGATCTCTTCCTTCCTTTCTTCACACATTTCATTCCCAGGGGCTTTCATTCAAAGTTTCTCAATTGTAGTCAACCACCTCATACTTCATATGAGGACATATTATGTTGATTTCATCTAGTGTGAACCATGCCTTCCGACAACCTTTCATAGGATGAGATTCCTTTTCTTTTGATCATGCTTCTCAAAATAGAGCAGTGACCCATGTTACCTGCAACAATACAACATGACTTTATAATATTTACTACAAGCATACATACCTTATTTACCTTTAGGTCATCTCAGCTTCTTTCAGCAACTTCCTTGATGGAAAAGATCTTCAACCCCTTGATCTACTTCATCTCTTATGTCATCATACTGTCATCCTATGAATTCCACAAGCTGGAGTTCCTGGTGAAAACACTAGCTTCCTCTCTAGATCGGTGAATCCTCCAATGAGGATTCCATTAGAGAATCTTGAGGATCTCGCATATCCCTATCCAACAGATGTTTCCCTTTGACTTGATGTATGATGAGACTTGTCCTGGATGACTTCTTCCTTTCCTTAAGTTTCCAATGAGGTTCCCAAGAGCTATATCCTTCATAGTTCATTATCAAACATCCTTCATGTTTCCTATGGTGATGTCTCGAGCTCTTACTTCTAATGCTTTTCCTCTTCCTTGGAATTCCTTCTTTCAGCTTCCTCCATTTCTTCATTGAAATGGACAACCTCTTTATTCTTGTTGTTATTTCCCTTGAACTTAGGACAATCTTTCCTGTAGTGCTCATAACATTGAATCTTAGCTATGTTCTTCTTTCCTTCTGACAAATGTCTGAATATTTTTGCCCTCAACCTGTCTTCTTCTATCTTGCATAGAAACCACTAGTTGTTGAATGGGATAGCCTTCTTATCCTCATAGACATTGTTACCTTGTTCATCAGTTAGTGCATTTAGAACAATGAGGATTATCTCTCCCAGATCTTGCAATTGAGATCTTATGAAGATAACCCTTTATCCTTTGATACCTTCAATTTGTAGATAAGATCTAAGTGATGTGACCTTCTTTATCGCATCTTCAGAGAATAGTTATACCAGCTTATCATATATATCTCTTTAATGTCTCCAATACTGCTATATGAGGGGACCTTTCATAAGAATCCCTTTCCATGTATTTAGAGGAGACCTTTTCATTGATATGTTCAATGACTTCACTTTCTTCGAGGACTATGTTTATCCTCTTTTCCATGCAAGGAATTTCGATGACCCAACCAGCTTATAGATCTCCTTGCAAAACGCAGTCATTCTACCAAATTTGATTATAGAATGAAAGATACTTACTTGACAAGTGAAGATGAAATCTTCAATTGATCACTTTGATGGTGGTTGAAGAAGATGTATTAGTGCTCCTGTTGGATGATCTTCTTCCAAATGAAAAACCCTTCTTCAATAAAGGAGATTGCTCCTTTTATGATGTCAATGCCTTTAGATCTAGCTTCCTTTGTTGATGGTGATTGATGAGGATGTTTTTGATGCTTCCTTGGATGATCTTCTTTGCAGATAACGTTGAGATCCTTGCTGCAATGATAGGGAGTTTGCCTTATAGCTTTTGAAGATGATAATGCCTTCTCGCCTTCAAGATACTTCGACTTCTTTGGTAGTGAATGAATGCAGATCAGAAATGCTTCTAGGATCTCCAAGATGATGTGATCTTAGTCCTAGATATGCTTCTCTATACCTTGGGCTGCCTTGCCTTGTAGATATGTTCATCTTGATGAGGGTCTTTTTGGTCTTTTGCTAGAGATTATAGGATCCAATACTCTTGCTGTTGTAGACTTCTAGTTGCCTTTATTTGTAGATCTATTTGCCTTGAGTAGAAATAAGGCTTTGGCCTTGATTATTTGATGATCCCAAGACTTCACCTGAAGTAGACTTCTTCTTTGATCTAGGGTTTGATTCTTCAATGTAGATCCTTCACTTTGCTTTGATGCCTTCCTTGAAACTCGATCCTTGAGTTTCTCTTAGATTAGATACCCTTCCTTAATTGTCGCATTAGCTCCGATACCATGTTGAGAAATCTAGGGCATTAACATTAGGCGATTTCTCTTTAATTAGTAACTGTTTGTGAGTGTTCTTCACAACTTTAGATTACAATCTTCTTTACTTAGATTATTATTGTTCTTCTTCATCAAACAGCTACCAATGCATAAACATAAATAGACAAGAGAAACAGAATGTAGGCTATGAGCCAAGGCCAAAACTTCTCACTCTTTGAGAGGAAATCCCGCACAATTTCTTCTTATAGAGATTCCAAGACCAAGACCCTTGACCTATTAGCCACTCCAAGACCAAGACACAAGTTCTTTTGATAGTCAACCTTCTTCTAGACTCCTCTTCCACTTCGGCCTTCTTCGCTTATGAACAGAGATCATCTCTTATTGAACCGTAGCCAACATACTATGAACACAATACTGTGAACATTACTGTCATATCACCATTCTGTGAACATTACTATCATATCACCATACCGTGAACACCAAATCTCTGTGGCTTCTAGAAATCCGAACTTCAGGACTGTAGTGCTATCGAACTCCTTGACTGTGATTATATCCAAGCTTCTTGACAACTTGCTAACTGAACTAGTCACTGTAGTTATTTACCTGAATTTCAGAGATACATTTGAGCCTGTGACTTCGGTAGTACTTCCTTGCAGTTCCTTGAAAAGTCCTCACATTCCTTTTATCATAAAAGACCTTCGTTGCCCCTTCAATACCTTCTCCGAACTTGACTTCTGTGATCCGAATCTCAAAGAATCTGAGCTATTGAATTGTGGAAACACTGATTTTCTACACGCTTATATATAGTCATTTGCTCATCAATATAAGTCGACTCGTCATTTTGAATAGATTTGTCACCTTATAATGTGAGCCAACATGAGTTTCTTATCCTTTCTTGAAGCCGACATGAAGAGAGGACTGTGTGCTTTTCGTTGGAGGGCTATGTAGACTTATATACAATTGACACATGCTCAAGAAGAGCTCTTCATACATGACATTGACTTTTTGACTCAATGATAATTCCTAAGGCTCTCAATGGGAGCCACTAACAAATAAAATCTCTTGCTCATGAAACCCATGAAGCAAGCCTTACAATAATAATTTTATTCTCTTCTTTTTCATCATTTACAAAGATCATAATTACATGTCATTATGAAGACCGAACCTAGTTACATTTTACAACACTTGTTGACTTTCAACTTGTCGAAAATTCTATATATAGTTATAAGTAGAACTTCGGCATAAATCACATATAGAAAGACCTTTGTCGATGCGTTTCGAACCAACTAGTGTGGTTCATCGTTAGGACAAGTTGAAGAAACAGATCTTTCTATATGTGATTTATGCCGAAGTTCTACTTATAACTATTATGGATCACAGAAGCCTCAATTCAACAATTCTATATATACTTTCTTCTCTATTTTGAAAGATGCTTCTCTACTTGTTTCTAGGTAGTCAGGTGGACCACATTACGTTTAATGCTATTCTTGGGTGTGCCTCTTTTGTATTATTTATGTAGTGGTCTAACACTGCTTTGATATCATCCCTGAATCATTACGGAGGTTGTGTGCTTAGTCTGTGGGATGCAACCTAGAGAGTTCTCTCTCGAAATGATAGTGGACCAACAAATGTGAGTTAGATTCTTTTTGTTCCCCACAAAGGGGGTATCTATAGACCCTTTCTGCCAACCTCTTCTTTTTGGCATTTGTCAGGTTGGTACATCATCTTTTATGGAGTGCCAAGCAAAAATAATAGTCTTTGGAGGTGCCTTAATCTTTTTGAGTTTTACAATCACTGACATGTTTCAAGAGTGCTAAGGAGGAACAAATTCTATGTTTGATCTTTATGTTGTATCTTCCTGAGGCTGGATTTTCTCCCCATATTAAAAAGTCCTCTTCTCCTCTGACGTGTACTCCAACTTTTGAGGAGTTGGCTTATAAACATTGCCCATTGTTATCCAACTAGACCATGCAGTCCAATCTCTCAATTTGTGTACCACATTTGTACTAGGGAGCTGATTCCTTTTGCTGCTTGACACAAATAATGGAGTTGTCTATATTGTAGAGCTTCCTATAGCTATATGGGTATGATTGGAATATCCCAAAAAACAATCTGACAAATTTTTTGGAATTTTGCTTCAAAAACTTACACTATAAATTTTGCAATATGAAAAACTAGAAATGCTGCATTTCAAAGTTAACACGAGAAATAGTAGCAAATTTAGCAAAATTCAGCCTTATTATATTAAAAATGTTTCTGAGAACCTGTTACAAACACCAACAAATATTTGTATGGCTGACGATGACTCCTCCAACATTATGCACCTGCGAGAGATTTGATTGACCTTTCCTTGTGATCTTCACTTAAGCCCAATGAGTGGATCTAATTTGTTCCCTTCTTTTATTGAGTGGCTAGGGTATATCTCTCAATACCGAAACCCCTCCTGAATAGATCAACTAGGGTGGATCACTTACCACCGAAAGTAACTCTCTACATGATATGGACTCTCACCCAGACAAGCTCCAAGAGCTCAACTTAACAACAACAAAACAAGAATCCAAATGTATGCCTGAAGAGTGAGCTCTCATTTCCTTTAATAGTCACGGACGATCAAAATACCATAGGTAAATATCGTGGATCATTCGAATACCATGGGTATTTTTCTTATAATATTTCTTTTTCTCTAGTCACTTTTAATTAATTAAATCTCCCATAGTCCATAATTATTTTTAATTTGTAACCTAGGCTAATGAGATACTCTCCTTTCCCAATGTCGGTAAAAAGGGACATTAGAGTCCTCCCATCTTGAAATTGCTTGACCCCAAGCAATTCTACCTTAATGCTAGGATCCCAAATGAATTTGAAGAATCCCTGTTGCATCATTGAGATGGAATTTATAATTTGTATGCTAGGACCAATTCTTGGATCCCACAACCAAATAGGGAATCTAACATCTCTAGTGCCCAAACACTCCAACTGTGTTGTACCCCTAGCTAGAAGTAATCTCTCATAAGTTTCCCATTTGATAGGGTACCAGCTCATAATCTCCCTCCAGTCTCACTGCTGGGGTTCTTTGCTATAGCAAGATGTCAACTGCCACCATAACATCTTTTGAGTCCATGACTTCCCAGATAGTGCCTCTCTCACCAGTCATCAACAATCCCTAAAGCAAACTGCCATGTTGACATTGCTCTACTCTGATTATAACTGAGATGCCACTAGGCCATAGTTCTGACTTTTGAGTTTGCATCCCGATATAGTTACCATCCCGCTCTAGCAACTTGCAAGATTGTATTCCTGTTTCCTTGAACCATCCGTCCATTACCTTCTCCTTATGTGGGCCAAGTCATAATGTGCAAGGTTGCTCATTACTCGCATTTCTACTACTGTGCAATTGTACGTCTTATTCATTGCTCTCATTAAGAGCATGTTTTTGTTGTTGCCCTCTTAGGTGTTTTAATTGCTCCTCAATAATAAAAATCCTAATAGTTGTGTTAATTTTAGTAACAATGGTATGTTCTATGCTTAGCACAATTCACTTCATTGTTCCTTTAGTAGCCCAATAACAATTTCCAATTTCCAATAGCAATTACAATAATTACATTAATAGTAAAGGCAGATAGAACATAAAATAAACTGCAGAAGACAAGCCAAGACAAGAAGATACCAGATTTGGCAAATGCTAGGGAAAAACCCCAATGTGGGGAAAACCCTTTGATCAATTCTTCTTCTTATTAAATCTAAATTTCAGCAGGAGAGAGTACAAAAGTCAAATAGACTTGCCCAATACAAAGTGTTACACAGTATTTTGTCACGCTTCTTGCACTTCCCTATGACATACCCTGAAGTGCCCGAAACATGATCATTACACAATATACTCATCAATGTATACAACTCAGATCCCTCCGTTAACTTTGCTTGGAAAATATATAGGGATTTCCTAGAAGAAATAGCTCATGAAACCCTAAAATGAGAATCATCACCCTTATGAAGCTCAAAACCGCGATGATCACCTGTTGCACCTTGTTAAGCTAGCGATGGCATCTCTCTGTTCTCTCTCATACCTGCGACGGTCTCAAAAAGGAAGTTTTCCTGAAGAGGATGAGAAACTTCGTGATCTAGAAGCTTCCAGAGCGGCGAGCTAGAGTTGGTTTCGCATAGATGAGGTCGAATCCTCCTAATTTGACCTCTTGGTCTCATCCCTATGAGCTACCTCCTTAAGATGTGGGCCTAATCCTATTTTTGGAGGAGGTCTAACTCCCTCTCCTAGCCTATAAATTTCCCCTCTACCATTCCCAAATGCTTGATCTATGTCCATTTGCACTCCTATGTTGAGTTTGTGCTTAGAGGTTAGTCATTAGACTTGGAGGAGTGTTGGAGAGTTTCTTGGCTTGGACTTGGATTACCACTCAAGGAGAGCCTTTCAACATCAAGGCTATGGTTGTAAGCTTCCCCTTTATTCTTTAAATAAGAATACAACTGCTGGTTCATCTTCCCAAAATATATATGTTCATGTATGTATTGGTTTGGCATTCCTCGATCAGCTAAATAGATTATTATTGGATTTTCTATTGGTTTTGGCATGCTTTGTTGTCTCTTGGTTGTTTGTGCAGATACAAAAGAGCTGAAAGAAGCAGGAATAAGACCTTGATACAAGTAGTTCGAGGATCTCAACAAAGTCGGATTAGCATAAGAGCAAGGTAAGCCATCTCTCTTGTTCTACTTTTCAGTTATAATCTAGGAAAATGTCTAGTTGATTGTCCTTTCCAGTTGCTAGACCCACTCATTGGGCTAGAGGGATCGTCTCTGTCCTTAGAGAGGATTAACCTTGTCAACAAAATGGCGACTCCACTTGGGAGCCTATGACCCTTTCCTTCACCTTGTCTTTTGATGAGTTTGGTCAACCATTGATTTTTAGACTTCATTGGTTGCTTGCAGTCAGTGTCATTGCCTGGCAGATGTTTGAAGATTATTAACTTGAGCTGTTTTTGAAAATTTTAGATTTATTTGTCTTTTTCCTCGACCATCGCGGATATGAGCCTGACAGTTGCGATGATATCGCGGGTTTTTTAGTTATAGTAGCGATGATCGCTACTTTATTGCCGATAGGCGTGATGATTGCAAAAAGCTTAGGAATTTAGGGTTTTTTCTTTGATTTTCGATTTCAGTTGTCTTCTCCTTGTGATCTACGAGTGTGTTTCTCATTGACTCTCTCAGTGTTTGCTTACAAATTTCCTTTTGACTTGGCTTGAGTGTTCTTGAAGTTTGATTAGCTTTTTAGGGTTCTAGGTCTTCTAGGTCAACCTTAGTACACTCGTTGGTCTTTAGATCAGAGATTGATTGCTTGCGTTAAAAAGTCTTTGTGTTCAGTCGTGCTTGCATATTACCTTTGGTTCCTGTGACTTAAGTTGTTTTCATTAGAGGATATAGTGAAAGTTGCTTAAGCTTTAGTTGACGAACAATAGATTACAATTCAATCGTCTCATTGGAATAAAAAAAAGGTGTTTTCTTTGAAGTTTTTATGTTTCGAACTGAAAGTGAAAGTGATATTCTTTTCCTAGTTTTCGGAACATTTTGTGTTGCATTCGAATCATTGATGTGAAAGTGATTTTCATACTTCTTGGTTTGCTTGCATTCTCTTTCCCTTTGCACTAGATTACGTTTGTTGCATTTTGAAAAAGAGGAAAATCATCATTACATCTTATGGAAATTTTGCTTTAAGATTTGTTTTGGCGTTGCATTTGCTTATCATGTGAAAGATTAGATTTCATATTTTGCATTTAGCATTTGAAAATGGTCATAGATGCATATTGCATTTGGTTTGATGCATGATTTGAGTGATTTTCTTCCCTACATAGCTAGCCTTCATCGAATTGAAAGATATTATTTC
This sequence comes from Pinus taeda, assembly GCA_000404065.3. Classification (NCBI taxonomy): domain Eukaryota; kingdom Viridiplantae; phylum Streptophyta; class Pinopsida; order Pinales; family Pinaceae; genus Pinus; species Pinus taeda. The sequence continues at coordinate 43,617 of APFE030565147.1, read as the reverse complement.
ATCATCTCGTTGCATTTTAGGAAGAAGAAACATCGTTAAGGCCTTGAAATTGAGACATAATTACAAGATTAACTTTAAAATCTATCAATTAACCTAAGGAGCTTTTGAAACATTAACAATCATATCTAGTGGTCTAGGTTAGAGACGTGTTCCGATGTCTTTAAAACTTAGCTTCTGTCGTTCACTTTGGCATTAGACAACGCTAGCATGGACTTGTGCTGCCCGTACCATCGCGTATATAAAGGGAGACCTCTCCAGGTTGCAATACTTTATCCATAGGAAGTCAAGTCAGCCGCCCTGTAAACGTGATACACCGAACACAACATTCAGGGAGATTGCTTGCACGTACGTCAAGTCTTTGGCCAATTGATTGGCTGAGGGATATATTGCAGTTCACGGTTACTTGGTACTCCTTTTACCTAGATTCACTTGAGTAGTCATTTGATCTCTTCTGACTCTTTAAATTTGAAGAGATCATCGAGCAACTTGTCCTTTCACGCTCGCAAAACTATTGAAAGCGACTAGAGTCACCTTTTCGCCCTTTTCTCGACTTTTAAAAAATGAAAAGGCAATGTTTTTTTTCTAAAATTTAACTGCCCATTATAAACATGTCATCCCAAACAGTTGCTTCTTAGACCAAATTGAGTAATTCCCTGTTAATTTCAAGACTGTTAAAGCCTTAATCAAATTGTTTTCTTTCCTTTTTTGCTGTTGAGGGGAAGCCACCGTGGCTGAACCATTGAGTCCATCTCATAGTTCCCCTTCGTTGTTTGATATTGAAGGGTCCTCCCAAGGAATTCATCCGGAACTTCCTTAGTCACTTGAGGATCAAGGTGTTGAACTCGGAATTGTTCTGAGTATCCAACCTTTGTCTTCTCGCCCGCCTCCATCAGATTCCTGGTCACCACAAGAATCTGATCCAGATTGCTCTGATAATCCTATCCAGACACCCGAGAGTCTACAGACTCCAGAAAGTCCGCAAAGATTGGTTGTTTGTCCACCGAACCCATTGTTTGATCCTATTGTGATATCTCCACAGCGTTCGTATAGTCCATACGATTGCCCTGGTATTCCTTTGGAGTTACCTCCTTGGACATCTCCGGTTCCTCGTTGCCAGTTGTTTCCATCTATGGAGTCAGAAGGCGAGATCCTAGTCTCCTCTCCGAGTCATTCGAAAGTTTTCATTACCCACACTCCTCATGTAGATGATGAGCAGGGATACGAGTTCCCTCCAGAAGGCTTCCCTTTTATGGCAAGAGTCTCGTCTCTCTCTTAACTTGAGTTTAGTGAGCCCATATTGCTGCATGGTTATACCTCTCTAGTTCAGTTGGTTTCGGGCACTCCTAGTGCCTCGTCATTGTATCAAAACCCCATCTAGTCTTCCGGCGCTATGCCTACGTCTAGTCCGTTCGTTCAGAACATGACCTCTCGACCGATTGTACAAACTACAGTAACTTCAGTTCCTATTCAACCTACCATTCTGTCTCAACTTGTTTCTTCGTTTCGACGGACTCTTTCGGTTCAACCGACAGTCTCAGGTCAGGTCTCGGAAAGTTCTTTTACCCCTCGAGTGGACAGACTGTGCCACCGCCTGGGGGGCAAGATCCGAATATCCCCATGATGTCTGGCGAAACCAGTGAGTGGATTACAAACTCACATGGTTGGAATGAATCAACCCTTTTACGGTGCTATTCCTAACCTTGCTGGTCCATCTGGGTCAGATAACGTCCAATACCAACAGCCATATATGGCTCAGGTTCCATTCCAACCATCTTATGTCCCATATGGTTCGCAAGCTATGGTAAATTTGCCTTACATTCCTCAAGTTGGGCCTTATGTTCAGCTTGACCAATCCACTGTGTCTAATGGATATGGCCAGATCCAATTCGAGAACTATCAATACCCTGAGGGTATCACCCCAAGAACTGTCCATATACCCTTGTAGCAACAAGGACAACCTTCGTAGCAACAAGGGCAACCTTTGCAACGGCAAGGGCAATCTTTGCAGCAGCAAGGGCAAGCATTGTAGTAGCAAGGACAACCGCTACAACTACAAGGGCAACCCTTGCAACAATTGCAACAACCTTTGCAGCCGCAGGCGCAGTTTGTTCAACAGTCCTCCCAACCTTTGTCCTTGCAGGGCCAATCTTTACAGTTGCAAAGCCAACCTTTGCAGCAACAAGCCTTATATGGTATCAGCCTTTGCAGCAACAAGGTCAGCCTTGGCAGCAACAAGCCTTATATGTGTATCAATAAGGTTAGCCTTTGCAAGGTCAAGGTCAACCCCTGCATCTACAGGTTCAAAATCCTTACGTCCAGGGTTAGCAGGTTCAACAGCCTTATAACCTGTATGTCGCGTACAATTCTCATCAGCGGCCTATGGCAGGGCAGTATCAAACCTACCTAGGACCGAATCCTCCTTATGGGCAAGGTAACCCTCAGTGGGGATAAAATCAGATTCCATTTGGACAAAATCTGCCACTATGGGGGCAAAATCCTTACCAACAGGGATGGACTCTGCAGTTTGGGCCTCCTCAAAGGCCCTATATGCCATTTAACACGCAATTGCCTTTCTTGGCTACGTTGGAGCTACCCGATGTTTCAAGGCTCACGAATGATCCCATTCTTCATTCACCATACTGACCTCCAGTTCCAATGAAGATTCTGAGTGATTGCCCCAAATTTGAGGGAAAAGTGAAGGAGGATCCACAAGCCCATGTGATGACAAATCACCTCTGGTGCTCCAATTCGTACGTCGATAATTATATCCGTCTTCGACTCTTTCAAAGAACTCTCACAGGTGTTGCCGCCAAGTGGTACATCGAATTGCCTCGAGGTACATATGGTGACTTCAACCCTCTCACTATGGCTTTTCTCACTCATTTCCAATTGCCAGTTCGCTATGAAACTGGTACCCATTTGCTTATGTCACTAAAGCAAGACACCACGACCCACATCTCTGATCATATCCATGAATGGAGACGTCGGTGTCGCCTCATCAAGTTTGAGATTGCTGATGAGTTGTTGACAGAATGGTTCACAAAATCATTTGTCAGCAAAATTGCTAAAGACAGCCATGGGTGGATGTGTTACCGAAGAGCAAGCTATTGCTCGTGCTCAGTATTTAGACCTAGCCTATTCGCAATCTGGCACATTGTATGAGATGTTACTTGATGCTCCAATACCATCATTGGATGTGACAACGTCGAAGTCTCCGGATACACCACCTGTTGACGGTGTGATTGGTTTCATGTCATAGACTCCTGTGAAATCTTCTTCGAAGCAGAAATCCGTCTCGAACACTGGTTCCAATAATCCCTTTAAGAATTCATCCAGTCTTGGTAAAACCTCTGAGGTTCATGATGTCCAATCTACCACAACAGATAAATCCTCTAAAGTTAAAAAGAAAGGCAAAGGTAAGACCAAAGCCGATGCCCCAAAACAGGCCCTCCTAAATCTTCTGCTGACGATGCTTCTCGTAGAAAGCCGAAATATCCTTGTGTCATCTGTGAGGAGGATCATTACACTAAAGATTGTCCCCGACGATCTGAAGTTAGTTGCTTGCTAAAAGGGACTTCGACTGTCTTAAAAGAACCCTTTCCGTCATAGCAGACCCAATTGTTAGACCAACTTTAGTTTTTTGCTTCCTCAGGTTCCCAAGTATTCATGATGCAAGGTTCGTCACCTATCTCGATCGCTATTCGAACCAAGGACTATCAAGCTACATCTAAACAGTCCACGGAGAAAGAAGCCCATGATGCTCCTACTTCTACTGCGTCCTCTTCTGGTCCGCTCCATATTGAGCGCCCTAACAGTAAATCTGTCATTCGACCACCCCCTAAAGGTGTTCTTCGGAAGTCATCTTTCAATCCAAATGCCAGAGCTGAGCAACATTACAATATTGTTGAGGATTTAGCTCAGGCGTGTTCAGCGATGTCTACCTTGGAGGTTCTTCAATCCTATCCAACGCAACAGAAGTCACTACTGTCTGCTATAGGTGCTATTGATCCTTCTGATTCGAGTATGATTACTTTCGATCTAGAGAATCATGTACCTCGTCTTCCTCATCAGGTCACATTTATGATCTAGGTCCTTATCAAAGGAAAGACGATTCATCGAACGATTATTGATGAAGGTGCCTCGCCCTGCACCATGTCAGTTTCGTGTTGGAAAGCCATTAGCTCTCCTCCTCTTAACCAATTTCCGAACACCTTGGAAGCCTTTGATGGCAGAGGTTCGCGACCATATGGTATTCTCATGAACTTACCGATTACGTTAGAAGGCAAGACTGTTGAATTAGAAGTAGAAGTTGTAGATGCCAATCTCAACTACAACCTTCTTCTTGGGCATAGCTGGACTCACGCCATGTTTTGTGTGGTGTCTTCTTTGTTCCGCGTACTTTGTTTTCCTCATGAAGGAAAAATAGTCACAGTTGATCAACTATCTTTCTTTTCTTTTGGTTCGTCCAACGATAACATTCCTTATGTGGGTAATACTGAGATTCCTTATGAGAGCGTGGGCGCAGGTCTCTTCAAAGACTCTGCTTTAATGGGTACTTTTACTCTCCCACCTCCACATGTTCATTCAGTCAATATGATCTCGGATTCCACAGATCCTTGGATTATCCCTTCCGAAGATCAAATTGACTCATTTGGCGATGCTATGCCTTTAATTCCATTGGAGATAGATAATCAAGAAATTGTTTTAGCTTTGATGGCCGCTTTAGAAAGTCATATTGTCTTCAGTATGAACTTGGACACTTATGTGCCATCCCCTTGGCTTGGTTCTTGGGATTCTCTGGATCCCTTGAACGAGACATTCCCCACTGACAAGAGTATTGTTGGAACTATTGAGTGGGCATGTCACTGTGTTATTGGCAACATGCCTGGTGGTCTCTCTAGTCCCACATCTGCACATTTATCATAAGTTGAGTCTTAGATTACATTCTCATAAAAAATCATAAAAACTTGAAAAAATTCAAAACAACAAGTTTTTACCTACGTCGGTCCACTGTTCACCTAGTGGCAGAGGTAGATCTGGATCCCCTCTGAAATCCGTGCCGGCATAAGCATAGTTATCCACCATAAGTAATTGACGTTCAATCCAAGCAAAGAACTGTGGTGGGTAGTGCATATGTTGGCCTGTGCCTCCTCAAGGCATGAGCTGGCTCCATCTCACGAGCCTCAGATCAAGGGGGGCAAGATGTGGTACTTCTGCCCACTGATACTAGAAGAGCGGTATTTGCTCCACGAAGAAGGTCACTAGTATGGAACCAAACCCAAACTGCTTCAGGTGTCCATGCTTACCCTTGGTCAGTTGTCGCTTCATGTTTGCCAAAAGACCTCCACACCAGTTGAAGATGGTGGGGGTCAAACAAGCAATAGTGTACTGAAACTGAGACTTGGAAGCCTCATGAAGAGCTTGCGAGCCAGATACATGTGCCATGGTGAACAATATTGTTCTCAGAACGAGGTTATTGGTGATTGTTGCAATCTCTACCTTACCTCCGTTGGTTATCTCGGCTCCAGGGCAATATCTATGGACTAGACTCCTGGTACTCTCACCTCCTTGGCGAGATCCAAAGAGTTGAATGGCTTCTCCTCGACGGGATAATCCCGTGATGAAATGATGTCCATTTTCTCCAGTTCCAGTTCTTGTCCTTTGATGATGAAGATCTCTCGATCTACATCCCAGAGGCTGATCAGATACCTCTATGCCCTCAACCCTGTGGTCCGGAAGAATTTCAGTAGGCCACAATCCCTCAAAGCATTTATGCATGCCGGACCTTGAGATGCTTGGTGGTCCTCGGCCTCATGGCCTCTTTCTTTCCACTATAGGACCATATTTCTCCTGCAAACAACATTTAAACACTTTTTAATGTTTTTTTCCATGGATAAAAATCAACATTTTTTGCTTTAAAACGAGTTTTTAATCTCCAAAAATTGCTCTCGATGCCATCATGCCCGTTTTTCAAAACAGTGTGATGGCATTGCGCGAGCCTTTGGGCTCAAGCGTGATCATCGTGGGTCCAATGACCATACCCGCAATGGTTGCCGATGACCTAAATTTTAAAAATCCTCTTTTCTAGCTTAAAATTCAACGTTAAAATTGCATAAAAAGGTAATTAAATGTAAGAGCAGGGATGAGGCTCTCACTTGTCGTAGACGGATCGTGAAATGGTACCCTGTATTTCTCGCAGCAGCCAGTGGAAATCAAGGAAATTAGAGCACAAAAACACTTTGAGAGCTCAGTTTGGTAAAATGATAAAAAATGAAATTACTTTTGCCTATTTATAAGTTTTGAAAGTCATTTTGTCAAATATTTTTTTAATATTTTAATGTTTTCTCGATATCAGTGATGGGTGCATTTCTTGTGCAGTTACAGGTGCCTTCAATGTGAACAGTGATCATTATTGACCGATTCTAGGAGTTTCATTTTATTCCTTTTTCGGACTCCTTAAATAAACGAAAAAGGAACCCCAATGGAGTCATCTTTCATCTCTTTTCTGACTCTCGAAAACTAAAAAGATTGCTAAGTACTTGTCATTTCGAACTCATTAAAGTAAATGAATCGACGTCACCTCACTATACCTTTACCCCTTTTTCGGGCTGAGATTGACTATTTACGAAAAAGGTATGCCTTGGTCAACATGGTCAAGAGGTTCCTTTAGATATTGTTTTCTACCTTTTCGGGTTCGAGGAACAAATTACGAAAAGGGACATGATGGAGTTTTCTTTTTCATTTCTTTTTCAAACTCTCTAAACATGAAAAAGATACCCGAGTTATTCTTACGTCGGGCTCGTTAAAATTTTGCGACAGAAGGCTCGTCACTATGACGGGACCGAGCTTCTCCTTCCTAGGGCTCGTAAAACTTACTAGGATGGATTCATTTGAAGGATGAACATACATAACAGGCATATGCTATCCCCTTCAAGCTTGTGAAAAAAATAATTGGGGTACTCGCTAGAAATAGTGGGGGAAAATGAAGATGAGACATCCTTTGTATAGGCAACATGTCACTCTTGAACATGACACTCTTCTGCTCTCGTGTTGGGTTTGGGATATCCTCACTTAGTCACTTGTCCTCCCGAGTTTGGGTGATCCATCTTGCCTCTCATTTGACTATTCCACACTGTCATCATGACGTTTAGTCCCGTGTTGAGTCAGATGCTACCACACTTCGAAGTCGTGTCGCCAATTTGTTCAAGAGAAGTCCAATCTGCAATTATTTACCTATACATTGTTTGAGTCATTGCTACGGTTCTGAGTATCATTCTACTTTATTCCTTGTTTTGTGTCGATGATGGGGGATTCATCCTTGCCCTCCTTCGACGGGTCACTTCTTGTCGACTTCAGCTCATTATCCAGGAAGATGACTTAGGAACTCCCTTTCAACACCTTAGAGTTGGCATGCCTTAATGGTTAGTTCTTCGCATCCGACGACAGGTTTTCATTATTGGATTTCGATCGGGTGATTCCACGAGTGTTTGACCTCAATTTCATTATCACATTCATGGATTGTACTGTTGAACCTTGTGGGCCTTTGTCATTATTGATGGTTTCTCGCGTACCTGTTAACGGTCCACATCATTGGCCAGTAATCAGGTGGTTTTCTAGCATGTTCGACTTCAACACATTTATTTGCATGTTGGGATTCGTACATTAATCGGGTTCGGATGGAGCACAAGACCCCGAGTCCTGTCTGTTATGGCTCACGTTGCATGGAGTTTTATGTTATTCATGATTGTACGCATGTTTCTACTATACAGATGGCTGTGACCATACCGTGAGACTTAATATTTATACTGATCCTTGTTATCTGGATGGCTGCGCCCATACCATGGATCTTTTTATATAGTCTTCATCATCCGGATGGCTACGTCCATGCTGTGGATTCATGTCTTAATCTCAAATATGTATATGTATATGCGTCCTTGATTTGCAGGTCTCCTGACAGTGTGTGTCCTCGTCCTTGCCAAAAGCTCGTAAAGTATTTCAGCCATCACTCCTCGTTTAGCCTTCATGCTTTAGGGGGCATCTGTTGCACAGTATTTTGTCACGCCTCCTGCACTTCCCTGTGACATACCCTGAAGTGCCCGAAACATGATCATTATACAGTATACTCATCAATGTATACAACTCAGATCCCTTCTTTAACTTTGCTTGGAAAATATCTAGAGCTTTCCTTGAAGAAATAGCTCATGAAACCCTAAAATGAAAATCATCGCCCTTATGAAGCTCAAAATTGCGATGATCGCCTGTTGCACCTTGTTAAGCCAGCGATGTCGTCGCTCTATTCTCTCTCATACCCGCGATGGTCTCAAAAAGGAAGTTTTCCCTAAGAGGATGAGAAGCTTCGTGATCTAGAAGCTTCTAGAGTGGCGAGTTGGAGGTGGTTTCACATAGATGAGGTTGAATCCTCCTAATTTGACTTCTTGGTATCATCCCTATTAGCTACCTCCTTAAGATGTGGGCCTAATCCTATCTTTGGAGGAGGTCTAACTCCCTCTCCCAGCCTATAAATTTCCCCTTTACCATTCCCAAATGGTTGATCTATGTCCATTTGCACCCCTATGTTGAGCTTGTGCTTAGAGGTTATTCATTAAACTTGGAGAAGGAGTGTTGGAGAGTTTCTTGGCTTGGACTTGGATTACCACTCAAGGAGAGCCTTTCAACATCAAGGCTATGGTTGTAAGCTTCCCCTTTATTCTTTAAATAATAATACAACTGCTGGTTCATCTTCCCAAAATATATATGTTCATGTATGTATTGGTTTGGTATTCCTTGATCAACTAAATAGATTATTACTGGATTTGCTATTGGTTTCGGCATGCTTTGTTGTCTCTTGGTTGTTTGTGCAGGTACACAAGTGCTGAAAGAAGCAGGAATAAGACCTTGACACAAGCAATTCGAGGATCTCAACAAAGGAAATTGGATTAGCATAAGAGCAAGGTAGGCCATCTCTCTTGTTCTACTTTTCAGTTATAATCTAGGAAGATGTCTAGTTGATTGTCCTTTCAAGTTGCTAGACCCACTCATTGGGATAGAGGGATCGTATCTGTCTGCAGAGAGGATTAACCTTGTCAACACAAAGTCAAAACAACCCTGTAAATTTCTGCAGTTAATTGCAGTCAAACTTCAACCCTAACCAAAAAATCAACGCTGGTCAAAACAACAACAATTCTTCCTTGAAGCAGCTTCGTCTTCCTTGGTCAAGCTCGGCCTAATCAAGAGGTCAGTTTCAGCCCAAAACAACTTGGTCAAAGGAGAGAGAATACTGTTGTATTTTACTGTGGTCAAACAACAGTCAAACCTAAAGTCAACGTAGGTCAACCAACCCAGAAATCCTCGGTTTTTGTGCCCAGCAATGCGGCCTGGAAAAATTGAATCTTTGACCCAAAAATCAACGTCAAACTCAGTAAAAAATGCCTTGGTAAACGCTGGTCAAACCTGTCCCTAAAGTCTAAAATTCGGCTTGTAATTTCTACCTAGAAAATATGTCATCCTAGCCACACGTGTGAGAGAGAGAGAGGCTTCCCAAGAGCTGTACGAACCAATTTGATGAAGAGAGAGAGAGAAGAATGTGTGAGTGATGGATGTCTTAATGAGGTGTGAGGTCTCTTGTATTTATATAATTTGTTGTGTGTGAAGAGACACATCCATTGGGCTTCTTGAGCCTACATAATGATGAAGCTAACCTGATAATTTTGCACATGTGTGGGCATAAATTCACAATCACACTTTTGCTTGTCCGAATGAGATGATCTTTATATCAATTTTGGACCTCTCGAAAAGAGGAATTCAATGCAATCATTATCTCCAATAAATGAGTTGTCCCAAGGTGGAATTTGGCCCTAGTTGCCAATTTTAACACTCCCTCTCAACTAGGGAGAATTCCATTATTCAACTAGCCAATCCATTTGTCGACATCATGCCATCCTGTTGTTACATGCCATCCCTTTCATCTCATCTCTGCTCTGCTCAACCATGACGTAATAATGAAGAAGAATCAATCGAGAGTGAGTCACAAGACCTTACCACTCTCCATTGACTAAAGTCAGTATAGAGGTAGAACCCCAAATGATACCAGATCAAGTTGTTAAACACCATGCATCCTAGACATAGGGAGTACGACAGTACACAATGCATCCATTGGTAGTGCTATGGTCCCTATCCACGTTTCCCAACTCATTGGCTAGATGAGAGGTACTTCCCATTAGTCCCGAACTACATCAGTAGGATGTATGCTGGGGCATTAGCAGGAGAAGGTGAACTACTCATCCTGCTCATATGCCATAGGAGAAGGTGAACTGCTTATCCTATGCATATGTCAATTGTAGGGGAAGGTGAACCACTCACCCTACACGCATGTGTCTAGTAGGGGAAGGTGAACCACTCACCCTACACACATGTCACCATAGGGTATCACAGGGGAAGGTGAACCACTCACCCTGTACATAGTGCACCACATAGGGAAGGTGAACCGCTCACCCTATGGTTGGTCATAGCTCCATGAAGTACCCCAAGCCCCCAAGAGCTCCCAGAGCTCAATGTCCAACTCAAGAGGGACCCTCATGGGAGGCTTTTTCCACTCCAAGTCTCTCTTGGAAGGCTAAGAATTTGACCTTCCCCAAAGGCTTCGTGAGCATATCTGCGACCTGCTCATTAGTGCTGATACGTTGGAGCCTTATTGCTCCTCGTTGTACCATAACCTAGATAAAATGGTACCTGATATCAATGTGCTTGGAGCGGTCGTGGAACACAGGATTCTCTGAAAGGCGAATCCCACTCTGGTTGTTGCAGAAGATTATAGTGGTATCTAACACATGCTCAAATAACTCACTAAAGAGCTTCCTCAACCAAACAACTTCACAACAGGTCATACTAGTTGCAATGTATTTGGCCTTGGCAGTGCTTAGTGCAACCGATTTCTGCTTCTTGCTCATCCAAGAAATTGAAGCAGACCCCAATGAGAAGCAACATCCATACGTGCTCTTACGATCCACCACACTGCCAGCTTAGTCAACATCTGCATATCCATGCAGCCTCAAATTTTCGGCAGTGTATCTCAGTCCATAATAGATTGTTCCTTGGAGATATCTCAAGAGATTCTTAGCAGCAATCCAATGTATGTGATGAGGATGGACCATAAATTGACTCAACGTGTTCATAGTGAAGCATATGTTAGGATGGGCGTTTACCAAGAACATCAGGGCCCCCACAAGTTGTCTATATTCGGAAGGGTTCGCTAATTTGGGCCCAACTGCACTTCCACATAGCTTCTTGAAGTTGAGTTCCATCGGAGTAGATACGGATTTGCAATCCACCATCCCACATCTCTCAAACAACTTTACAATGTATTTTCCTTGAGAAAGGAAAATCTCACATGGCTTTTGCCAGACCTCCAGGCCTAGGAAGTAGTTCATCAATCCTAGGTCCTTCATCTTGAACTTGGAAGCCAACTCCCTCTTGCATTGATAAATGAGAGGGTCTGCATCTGTCAGAAAGAGATCATCCACATAAAGGACCAAAATGAGAGGCTTGTCATTTTCAACCTTGAAATACAGGTTAGGATCAATATCGCTCCTTGTAAATCCCAGCTTCATAAGATAACTATCAATCCTCTCATACCAAGCCCTGGGGGATTGCTTCAACTCATAGAGGGCTTTCTTCAATCTACATACGTATGTCCTTCGATCCTGTACTTCGAACCCCTCAGTGTAAAAATTTTTGTTTTCCCACCCCGGTTTTCAGTTTCTTCTTATTTCTCCCATGTAGTTAAATGCCCTTTCCCATAAACATACATTCAACAAGCTGGAAAAAATAAATTTGCTGAAAACACAAATTCTGGAAAATTTACAAAATGCTGGAAATTGCAGAAATAAAAATCAGCAGTAATAAACAGCGATTAAAACACATTAAAACACTGATATTTTTTTGTCAACGTGACCCTAGAAAAACCCCCTACAACTCTTGGGGAAAGTTTGAGAGCTCTTCTTTATTTCTGGAAAATGCCTTTTTACAGTGAGAAATTTCAGTGAAAATCAGCAAAAAAATCAGCAAACAAATTTCCAACTTATCTCGATTTCTGAGCCTCACAGCCCATTGGAAATTTCCAAACAGCAACACAATGCTGCACGGCAACTGTACGGACGGTATGGACGGCCGTACAGACGGTACGGATGGCTGTACGGACGGTACAGACAGGCTGTACGGACGGTACGGACAGGCTGTATGGACCTCGATTTTTGTGCAGAAAATCAGCTGCCTCGATTTCTGTGCAAAAACAAATCTGCCTTTTACTGTTTGCTCAACAAAAATCTGCCTTTTATTGCTGGTTCTTTCAGCTGTATGCTTGTTCTTTCTGCTGTTCTGATTTGCTGAAGAGCTGCCTGGTATGTGTGCCAAACTGCTGCCTCTTTCTTCTTCCTGTTCAGAAATCTCCCTTGCTCTCTTGCTCTCATTCTCCCAATCTGCTCATGAATGAATGAATGATCTTTTCCTCCTTTTCCTCCTTTAACCCAACCCTAAATGACTTTTGGGTGATCCCTAAATCCAATGGCTGAGATAGATTTAGATCAATGGCTGAGATTAAATGCACATTTAAATCTCATTTTCTATTTTTTAATTCACCCACTTTAATAAAGACCCACTTAGTCATTTATTTCCAAAGTCACTTTTCCTTTCTAATTTTTCATTGACTTTATAAAAGTCACTTTAAAATTAGACTTAGTAACTTTCACTTAAAGTCACTTTTAAATTAGATTTTAACTTTATAAAAAATTATAAAGTCACTTTAGGAGAAAAATTAAAATCTTTTGGACACTTTTCTCTAGGCCAAAGATCAAAGCCTAAGGGAACCACCTGTCCTCCGGTACCAAATTTCAACAGGTTGTTCTCACCATCAATACTGGATCCGGCGTTGCCCCTATGGAAGTCAGCTAATCCTTGATCTCTTTCAATCGTCCGAGGAAAGGGTCGATTTGTTCTCCCTTTTGCATCTGGTATGATCGCAGCGGGTTTTCTAGTAACATCCTTCTGTACATAGAAGTATGCTGGTACACTTTCTTTAGGGCCTCCCACATCTCATTCGTCATTTCCTTTTCGGCAATATGTGGCACTACATGGTCCTTGACCTTGTTAAGGATGATGCCCTTGGCCTCGCCATTGCCTCCTCGTACTTGTCACTATCAACTGGATCAACTGGATAGCTATCGTCTTCAAGGCGAAGTGGTTGACACGATTCCTGTCTAGAACGGATAGGATTCTAGCCTTCCAGACTACAAAGTTTAAGGCTTCGTCCAGACTGTCCTGATCTCTTACCCCGTTCACCGCCATCTCACTGCTGCTCTACTTCCTTCCTGGAAGTTCTCGATGTGACTCCCTCTAAGCCTCTATTTCCCTCCTAGAAACCCTTCTGCCAATGTTGAGATGCCCCCACTCCGATCCTTAGTGTTATTGCACCACTGATCCAGATTTCTTAGCTAGAAACCCTCGATAGCAACTCCCTCCTCTTTAGTCTTGCCCTGTTAGGAATTGTTTTGACTACAGTACCCCACCAGCTCCACTCTGCAACTTACCCACAACCTCCCAAACCCCAACAAACTGAAGGTTACAGCTCCTAGGCTCTGCGCAATATCGGCACCAGCTTTTCAGCTTCCTCAACCAACTGCGTCAGCCCCCCTGGCCTCTGTATGAGCCTGTCTTTGCCTCCCTCAGCCTCTGTGCTGCCTCTTCCTGGCTCAATCTTGATGATGCAGGCACTACATCACCCCTTCCTTGCTGCTACTCTGCTAGGAATAGCTTCTATCACTCGAGACAACGGTTTTCTGTTGCTGCTGCTCTACTCGGCTGATGTCCTCAGTTCTCCTACGATCTGCAACCACCCTCTGATACAATGTTGGAATTTCTAATCTACCCCATTAGAAACCCTTCATGCACTTTCTGATTGATTCCTACCTACTTGGTCTGTTAATTAACAAGTTATTTACCAAGTAAATACTGGAAATAAATACAAGTACATGCTCAACAAATTACAGATCATGAACTGAAGGAAACAGAAACAAGCACACAAGTGACACTGTTGTTTTTGGACTAATGTCCCCAAAAAAGCCTAATGCGAGAAAACCGGTGGAGCTATCTGAGGGTTTGATTTATTAAGTAGTTTTAGAATACAATCTGGGTGCCAAATCCGGCTCACCCAACAGAGAAAAATCTCGGCAGTAGTACCTCTCTACTCAAAAGCAAATATTCCAGCTAAAATCTCGGATGAACACTCTGGTAGTTCCACAGCTTCAATCTACCCCACGAAACCCCAATGTCAACCTCTCTCTGGCCCAGCATTAGCCCAACGTCACTCTGGCTTGGCCTGCGTCAACCTCTGGAGGCACTGCGTCAGCCCCCCTGGCCCTCTGCGTCACCCACGCTGGCCCTCTGAGGCACTAGGCAGCTCCTGGTTGCCTCTGTGTGAGCTCTAGCTACCTCTGCGTGAACCCTTGGCTGCTTCTGCGTCCATCTCTCTGGCTACTGCACTGATCCTCCTAGTGCTATCTTTGCCTCTCTACTTCTGTATTCACTTCCCCTCAGCTACAACTCTGATCACTCTCTCAACTTTCTCAGCAAACCCAACCCTAGAAAGTTCAAATCTTGATCTCTTGGTGTGTTCTCCAAGTGACCCTCAAGCCTCATCTTATACTTTTCTCGTTGACAAATCAACCGCTGAGATTAAGTCTCTAATCAATGGTCAAGATTAGATCTAGCTTGATCCATGACTTTTGGACCATTCTAACACAGTTTTATATTAATTCACATTAATATTTTATTTTCCCCAAGTTTAGACTTAGGGACTCCATTAAAAATATTAATTATTTTAATATCTCCCAAATTGTTTAGAATCTGCCCAAACCCTTTCTGGGTATTGGAGATCTCATGTGCCTTAGCCTCTCCATCAATTTTCGTGGCTAAAGCACATCCGATGCTACCCCAAATCAACAACACACTCCCGCAAGCAACAACCAATGTGGAAGCAAACACACAGAATGGGGAGGAAGGGTTTCGCCAGCGGAAGGCGGGGGAGAAGAGGAAAAAAGATAAAATAATTAAGAAAAGTGAAACTGTAGCAAATTTGGTCCTGGGAATGGATGTTAAAATAGACGAGGCGATGGAGGTTGCAGAACTAACCCTGGTAGGTAGGGCTAGACGTAAGAAATACTCTGCAAACTATATTCAAGAATGGACCTCAAAAAATTGGCAGGAAGCGTCGGACACAACTTTTGTGGTCACAACACTGGCAAAAGGATGGTTCATGGTCAAGTTTGGGAAGAGAGAATCAGTGGAATGGGTCATGGCGAGTAATTGGTGTTTCGGAAGGCACCCAATCTTTTTTAAGAAATGGAACCCCATGTTTGATGCACAAAGGGAAAGGGAGGACGAGTTACCTGTATGGGTACGCATGCCTGGACTACCACTGTTTCTCTGGGTCAAAGCAGATATGATTTTTCTACAAACAAGAGATCAGGGGATGGCCCAAATATTGGTATGCTTAAACCCTCGTACAGGCTTGGCGGAGGAAATTAATCTACAATACATGGAATTCAAGTATGCACAAATTTTAGATTACGAACACTTGACGTTCAGATGTCACAAGTGTCACAAATATGGACATCTAGCAAAAGAATGCTCGTTGGGGTTCAGGGGAAGAAGAAAGCAAAGGAAGGCGGGAGGGAAAACAGCAAAGGACGAGACCAAGGAAGGAAAGTCGAATAAGGGCTCGGAGGATGATCAAATGGATATAGATAAGCCTCAAGAGGATCCAATGGAGAATAAGTGCAAGAAGAAGTTCATCCTGCAATTCAGCCAATTCAACAGCAGAAGGAGACAAGGTCGGAACCAAAACCAGTAGCAGTGGAGCCCAGGAGCCATACTCATCTAGGAGCCATACTCATCCAAGAGAGGGTACAATTCCATATTCTACCCCTCCTCATTTTACTCCTGCTCTTTCTTTGATTATTTCGGAATCAGTGCCTACTGCCTAGTCCCTCCAAGCCTCAGAATATTGTAATTCCCATTTCAAACATAGCAAATGAACAACTGGAGTGTATTATTACATCAATCCCCGATCTAGATTTGAACCGAAAGACTAGGAAGGGTGAGGAAGGCTTGAACCTTGTAGAAACCCTTGTTGTAAAACCCTCTTACAACCTCAAGCCCCGAGAGAAAATGCCTCCTCCTTGGGAGACGATGGGTGTAATAGAAATGCAAAATCCACAAGAAGGGGGCCGAAAGGCTAGAGGGAGGAAATCAAACTTGTCTAAGGCTCAGTTGAGAGCCAAACTAGAAATAGCAAATGGAAAGCAAATGTCCATCTCCAGGGTGCTTAGAGTAGCGAAAACCCCTCCTGAGGTAATCCAATGATTATTCTATCCCTGAATTGTAGGGGTTTAGCCAGTAATCCTAAAAAACTGCCTCTAAAGGAGGTAATTTGCAATTACAATCATGACATTCTTCTACTTCAAGAAACGTTCATTGCAGAACCTGAAGTTTTAAAAACTATGTCTAAATTAATGCCTAAATGGTACATCCAGGGATTGGATGCCAAAGGTCATTCGAGGAGGCTGGCATTGGGAGTAAAAGAAGGGAAATTAAGAGTTCTGAACACTTGGGGGCTGGACCAGGCGATTGGAATAGAAGTTTACTCCTCAGAGCTCTGCACTAACCTGCTGATTCTTAATATTTATGGGCCCTGTCAAAACAGAGTCCAATTTTGGAATAATCTCTGCTCAAAGTCTTTTATGTAAAACCTGAATCTGGTGATTGGGGGCGACTTAAACTTCTCCCTGGGCACTGTTGAAACCTGGGGCCCCTCTGCTCGAGCAAACCCACTCTCGGACTTTTTCTCAAAAATCATTAGAGAAAATAAGCTGCTAGACATTAATCTGTTGAAACCAAGACCAAGCTGAAGAAATAGGAGAATAGGGGAAGATCGGGTGGCCAAAAGACTAGATCGTTTTCTCATGAGAGAGGAGGTAGCGGCAAAGATCCTAGTGTTCCATCAGTGGGTAGGGGAGGGAGGTGATTCTAATCATCTGCCCGTCTTGTTAGAACTAAATAGGCCCCAGAAAAAGCCGGCAGCTCCCTTCAAATTCAATCCAACTGGGCTAATGGAGGATTCATATAACACCCTATTTAAAGAAACCTGGAGACCCGTGAGGTTTAGCGAGAATGGGGACAAATCTTACCACTTTATGGAGAACCTAAAACACCTTAAGAAGGCCACGATGGAATGGTCCAGAGTCAAGAAAATGAAAGAAGATGAAATCCTTATCCGAATAGGGATGGAGCTCGATGAGCTCGAAGGCCCGAAAGCTGATGGATACGAGACACCGGAAAAAAGGGATAGGATCATGCTGTTGGAAACCCAAAGGAGCAAAATCTTGTTAGCAAGAGAAGAATAGTGGCGCTTCAAAAGTAGGGCCATTTGGTTAAGAGCAAGGGATGAAAAAACTAAATTCTTCCAAACTTATGCAAAAGGAAGGAAAAATTCAAACACCATTTGGTCTCTAAAATCAGAGGAGGGAAGGCAGGCAGAATCATTTGAGGATTTATCATCAATGGAAACAAGACATTTCAAAAACCTCTTTACAGCACCTACGAAAGTGTCACTAACTCAAGTGACCCAGACAGATCAAGCTTTCCCTCACTACGTGGATGAGGAGGATTCTGATGAGCTCATGGGGGAAGTCACAAGAGGGGAGGTCGAAGGAATCATAAAATCAATGTTGAAGGACAAGAGTCCAAGACCAGATGGTTGGACAGTGGAGTTGTTTCAACACTTCTTTGAGACTATAGGTAGTGAATTGACTGAAGTGGTTGAAGAGTCCAGAAGAAAAGGAGCAATGTATGCCACTTTTATAGCCCTTATTCCCAAAAAGGAAGACCTAGCCTCTTTCGAGGATTTTAGACCGATCTCGTTATGCAACTATATCTACAACATTATAGCAAAGGTGATTGTTGTCAAATTGAAGCCTCTACTATCAAGGCATATTTCAAAAGAACAATTTGGATTCTTGGATGGGAGACAGATTCACGAGGCGATAGGAGTGGCTCAGGAAACTATTCATAGCATAAAAGTAGCGAAAATTGACCTATCTAAAGCTTATGACAGAATCAGTTGGATGTACCTTCGTATGCTTCTAACCCACCTGGGGTTTCAAGTGAACTTCATAAATTGGGTCGTGGGGTGTTTGATCAATGTGAGTTTTGCAGTGCTAATCAACGAAGCGGCATCCCCCTTCTTCCAAGGCCAAAGAGGGCTGAGACAGGGATGCCCCTTATCTCCCCTCCTTTTCCTCCTGGCAGGAGAAGGTCTTAGTCAGTTGCTATTACAAGCCAGAAGAAAAGAAGATATTCAAGGAGTTGAAGTGGCAGTCAACTTATACATAACTCATTTACTGTTTGTGGACGACATACTTCTCTTCAGCAATGGAAGAAGGAGCGAAACAAAGGAGTTAAAAAGGCTACTGGAACTCTTCCTCAAGGCGATGGGCATGCTAGTTAATAAGGAGAAATCCCATCTACTTCTGGAAGGATTCACTAGAATGGAAGCAATGAATATAGCAGAAGACCTGCCCTTTGAAGATCAGAAGTTAGAGGATAGTTTCAAGTACCTAGGATTCTTCCTAAAGCCACACTCATACAAGAAACAAGACTGATTCTGGCTGGTAGTAAAAATAGAATCTAGGATCAACCATTGGAGTTTCAAATGGCTATCCGGAGCAGGATGATTGACACTCATTAAATCAATCATATTGGCCATACCAGTATACTAGGTAGCATGAACATGGGTTCCAAAAGGAACTCTGGAAAGAATCAGACGAGTATGCAACTGGTTCCTCTAGGCAAGTTCGAAGGAGGAATCGGTGTTGCCTTGGGTGGCATGGCATAAGGTTGCAAGGCCAAAGGAGTGGGGAGGATGGGGAATAAAAGAGTTATTTGCATTTGGACCATCTCTAGCAACCAAGCTAGGATGGAGGTTAATAAAGATGGAGAACCTGTGGGCAATAGTAGTCAAATGAAAGTACATCGATCCCATTCCTCTGGACGATTAAATCAGGAACCCAAATAAGAAGAAAGGGAATGCTTCAGTGGTGTGGAAAGCCACCATAGACGCCTTCAATATCATAGAACAAGGCCTTTCCTGGCAAATAGGAAATGGAGAACAAGTCAGGATAGGGAAGGATCCATGGGTGGGGTGCAACGAAGGAAATGCACTATCGCCGGGTCTTATAAACCAATTAGGCTCTAGAGGCATTCAACACATAAGCCAGATTGGAAAGAACGGTCACTCCACGATATGGGGACAAGCCTGGTTGACCAGGACTGACCTAAATCTCAATCAACAATGGAGGGAGGAAGGGCACAACTTCACCAAGGAACTGACCAGATCTAATGCCAGGATAAGAGACAGACCAGATCAGCTCATATGGGCTCATGCCCCCACAGGCTCCTATTCTCCAAAACAAGGCTATAAATTTCTCATGTCAAGAAAGGGATGGGGAAATTAGGAATGGTGGGTTAGCCTCATTTGGAAGCTCAAATGCCCAACCAAAGCTTGAATGTTCTTCTGGTGCATACCTAGAAATAAAGTGCCAACTTGGGACATATTACAAAGGAGACAAGTCGGGCCCAGGGAGGTTTGCTTTCTGTGAAAATGATGTAGAAACAATTCACCATCTCTTCCTAAAATGCCCGCTCACAAAGGAAGCATGGATGGAATCAAGGAGACTAATTCAGATCAAGATGACTTGGGAAGGGGATTCACTAGCTAAAGTATGGAATAAATGGTGGAAGGACCATCCTGAAGGAAATTTGAGGAATTTACCCCTAATCATAGCCTGGGGAGTCTGGTTGGCTTGCAACAACATAATTTTTAAAGACCGGAACCCCTCGGCTAGGCACATTGCTGTAGGATGTATTGCAATTTACGCAAGTATACCTGAGCCAATTCGGGAAGTAAACCCAAGACCTGTGACAGAGGAACAAATAAGGGATGGAATTCCATGGGCTTATTTTGACGGGGCATTCGATCAAAATAACAAATGTGGGGCAGGACTAGTGACCCACTTAAATGAACATAGAAGCCTCAAAGCCTCAGCTAGATTGGGGAATGGAACCAATAATTACGCAGAACTTTGTGCCTTAAAACTACTTCTTTGTTGGCTTACCCACATGGGCATACATTCGGTTCAAATCTTTGGGGATTCGATGAATATCATTAAATGGTTCAATGGCGTGAGCAGATGCCAAAACTACATTTTATCTTTGTTATTAGAAGAAGCAAAATATTAAAATCTTTTCTTAATGATTTTTCTCTATGTCATATATACAGGGAACGTAATAGCACAGCAGACCAGCTTTCTAAAGCGGGTCTACAACAAGATATGGACAGTTGGAAGATAGAGGAAGCAAACCGGGATGAGATCTGTGTGTCGAATCAGCCACCATTTTGACAAGCTTGCTACACAGACTTGGTTTCGGCATATGATACTTTCTTCTGTCAGTTATTTTGTTTCTTGTTATTAGAAATCTAGATTAAGAGCAGCAAACACTATTTTTCTTATGTAAAATTGTTACTAGTAAACATCAACATCGACTTGGTTTAAACTGGTAGCTGAACTCATTCCTGTTTGGGCTGTTTTCCTCAATGAGGAGGCCCGGGATCAATATTCTATTTGGGTTGTTTTCCTCATTGAGGACGCCCAAGATAAAATTTTCAACGATCTTGATTTAGCAAAAATGAGATGGTAGAGTTAGAAGATACTCAAACTTACCATTTCAAAACAACTCTATGATTTGAACAAAGTCATACAATTAACTGAATGCTTAAATGCATATACTATGTAACTTTTTATTATCTTAATAAAAAGTTCAATTTTTTCTCCGGTTAAAAAAAAAATATATATATATATATGAACTAGTGCAGGTTGTTTTACAATGGGAGCATGTAAAATTTGTTGTTCCAACCATTTTCCTTCTCATTAGCTTAGTTGCATACTTTTAGAAGGGTGTTGAACTAGAGCGAAACAACAACAACAACAACAAAAAATTGAAAAGAAAAGAAAATAAATATGCTTCCAACTCTTCTAAATGTAAGGCTCCATCCTCCAAATTATCCTCCTCTGAGTTATTGTCCCAAGTGATATATGCTCTATAAATCAAGCCCACTCACAATAATGTGTCAACAATTGTTAAATTTTCTTGAAACTCTGCAACTACTAAGATGAATTTACTGAAAAATCAAGGCAATTGAAAACTAAAACCAAGTTTCACTTTCACCAAGATACACAGTTTCTTAACATTCAACATGTTGCGGAAAATAGTTGAGATAAAAACACATGCACTCAAAAACTTGACACCAGTGTTTTACTCAGGAAACCCAAATGGGAAAACTTGCATTCATTGTTGTGGGCTTTTATTAATTGTTCATTGAGCAAATAGATCTTTTACAAATTCAATATGTTGCTACTGCAGCAAGCAAATAGCCTCTGAGGAGGCTCTCACTAATCGTAGCTCCACAATTGCTCTCGGCATGCTCCTTGATCATTGCTTTCGACCTTCAAAATATGCTCTCGGCCCTGCCTCTTGATCTCAACCTGCACATAAATGTTTCTTGCTGAAAACTAGTCTTGGGCCTTGGCTTCCTCTTCAAACTTTGATCTTTGCTCCTCAATCAATGCGCTCTACCAACAACAACGAATTATCCAACATTGTGCCTTCATCCTTCTCTGCCTTAGTAGATCTTTAATGCATGCAAGGAGGCCAAGTTCGAGTTCCTTTTGTCAGTTAACTGGAGCAAGTCTCAGTTACGCTTGGACTAGCTCTTAGTTAACTGGCTCGAGTTGCTCCTTGATTTCCTCTAGTCGTGAACCGAATTAACTGAAGACTTAACTTGTCCTCTCTTCACTTGTCTCAGAAGCATTAACTCATCCTAACTGAACTTGTCTCTGTAGTCTTAACTTGTCCTAATTGGACTTGTCTCTGCTAACTCATCCTGTAGTCTAACTGAAGAAGACTCCAACGAACTGAAGCTCCAATACTCGTATGCAATCTACCAACGACCACTCTAGTGAACTAGAAATCAACTCATCACAACTGAAGTCTAACTTATGAATTCACATTCATGCTAGAGAAAGACAATTTGAAGTCTTTACTGGCATGAGGCACAAGCTAGAAGACCTTTCTTTGCTACATTTTCAACATCTCAAGTTGTAGTGTACATAAACCAAGCTTTCTACGCCAAGGCGACGTGGGAGCGCCCCCTCCTCGAATCCGTTGTTGAAGTGCACTCTAAGCAG
This sequence comes from Pinus taeda, assembly GCA_000404065.3. Classification (NCBI taxonomy): domain Eukaryota; kingdom Viridiplantae; phylum Streptophyta; class Pinopsida; order Pinales; family Pinaceae; genus Pinus; species Pinus taeda. Next base: position 21,265 of record APFE030565147.1, on the reverse strand, counting down.
GAGCACATCAAGAGTGACCCCAAGAATCCGCTCCCTAAAAAAATTTGCACTCCCTGCCAATTCGGGAGCAATAGAGGGAGTGATCGAGGAGTGATCGCTCTCGTATCACTCCCCTTCGCTCTGGAGCAAATTTTTAAGTATGGGGATCAATACGGGAGAAATTGTTCACGCAAACATAAAACAACTAACAAAAAAAACACTCCTGCCCTCTTGAGAGACGCACACGACCTACTTGGAGGACAAATTTTTTTTTTTTTAGGGAAAAGGAGGGGCCAAAAAAATAAAAGGCCTCCTCCCCTCCCACATTGTATCATTTTCATGAGCTTGAGAGAGATTGAGAGGGTTTGAGCTTGAGGAGCTTCAGAGAAAGGAAGATTGAGAAGGTTTGAGCTTAAGGAGCTTGAGGAGTTTGCAAGGGAGATTAAAGGCTATCATTTGAGAGAGCTTGGGAGATTGAAGGCACCACCATTGGAGAGCCAAAGAGGTAGGGTCTAATCCCATTCTTTTTTTCCATGTAGCATTTGTGTTTTTTATATGTTGAATGAATGATGTTCTCTTCTCCTACCCTTTCCCAACTCCCATTCCTCCTCCATTTTATTACAAGAAAGAAACTCAAACTTCACCAAACATGAGGGGTATATGGCTTAGCCTTCTCTTGTTGGTTCCCTTTTTTGTTTTGATGATGGTGGTGGGGCGCAAAAGAAGATAAAGTGATGAAGAAGTGGGCAGTGGTGGATTAAGAAACCCTGGAGAAGAGGAGTACCAAGAGGAAGAGAAGGAGGAGGATAATGAGAGTGGAAATGATGATGGAAAGAAAACCAAGGTAGACCAAACCCACTTGTGGAAATATGTTACTAGACTTGTAGGAGGGAAAGGGGGTGGAATCACTAAATTTACATGCCCCCATTGCAAAATCACTTACACAGGTTCATATACTCGTTCCATAAAGCATCTTTGTGGGAAAATGGCATGGGATGGAACTAAGAAAATAGAAATAAAAACTTAAGTGTGTCAACACGACAAAGAGACAAATACATAAGGGAAGAGGAGGAAGCCCAATACAAATCTAAAATATCAAAGAGTGGAGTTGAACATGACACCACTAGCCCACATAGAGCCAGAACTCCATCAGCATCCACCCACGGTAGTGGATACAGAGCCACAGGCACAAACATCTCTTTAAGGTGTAGAACAATATCAAAATTCCTTAATCAAGGGTGTAGGGATGAGGTGGATAAAATTGGTTTCTCTTTACATATGGGATACCATTCAATGTTCTTCGCTCACCTTATTAGCAAGAAATGGTTGTTTGTCACCATCAATGAGGCCCCTAAAGGATAAAAGAGACCTAGGGATGACAAAGTTATAACAATGGGTCTTGATCGTGAAAAAGCCAAAATAACAAATTCTTTGGGTAAATTCCCAAATGCTTGAAATGAATATGGTGTATCCATTGTATCTGATGGTTGGACAAATGTAAAAGGCATTGATAAATGTTCTTGGTGTGTCTGCTACTGGTGTAGTCTTCCTTTCATCACATGATTACTCAGAAAAGTTCAAGACCACCATCAACATTACACAACCATTAATTCAAAGAATTGAATGTATTGGGCCATATAATGTCATCCAAGTCATCATTGATAATGCTTCTAATTATAAGGCAACAGGAGAAATCATTGAGGATAAAGACCACAACATAGTTAATACGCAGTGTAATCTTTAATATTGTCATGCCCTCAACTCGTGTAAGGGCAAGAATGAGGCTCTCATGTAATCAAAGGGAAGACGAGGTGTAATCTTTAATATTTCTCGGCCTTAACTTGTGTAGGTGAATGAATGATGCTCTCATATAGTTAAGGGGTTGCAATTAATGAAACATCTTACAAATAAAGGGATTGCAATAAGTGAAGTCTCTTACCAAACAAATAAGGGTAATAGTTACAATGCAACATAGTCCTTGTCTTTAGCATTAATTAATTGATTAAGGGTTGTGTGGAGTGCAAAGAAAACTCCACACAATGAAAGCTCTTCGCACAAACTTCAACAATAGTTTAAAGACTCGTGAATATATAGCTTTGCGAGCTGTCCTTCGCATTACTCTCCTCCACATTTCCATTTCATAAGCATTCTTCGTATTAGCCATTTCGCAAGCCTCAATAGGAATCGTCCTCCGCATTGCTCTCCAATACAACAACCTGCAATATATGAAATATTAGTATATATTAGTCTCACAATAGGGGGAATAATAACTAATAATAATATATTATAGATGCATATTATATTCCCCTAGTTTATATATACATTATATGCTCATATCATTCTTATTTTCCGAAACAACTTGATTATATAATTCCATATAATTGTGTGTCGCGTTCAGTCTAGTTTTGTTATGGTAATAAGTTAAGTATGTCGTACTAAATAATAAATAAATTGCAACTTTTTATCTCAAATTTTGTCACAACTTTTCGGTTAGGGTTCATATCATATGTACATTTAATGGATCGAGTTGTGCGGGAGTGCAGAGAATGGTGATTTATTTCTTTGCATTTCTACACTCGGTCAACCAACCATTGGTTGACCGAGTGTGAAAGTGTGGATAAATAAATCACCATTCTCCACACAACTCAGTTCATTAAATGTACCGATGTTAAAATTGGCAACTAGGGCCAAACTCCATGTGGGTCATCTTATTTATGGCAGCTAATATTTTTCTTGGATCCCTCTCATCGAGAGATGTAGGATTGATCTAAAGATCATCCAATTCCGATAAGTATTCATGGAGTTATGAATTTATTTGTGTTAATAGACAATTCATCAAGATCGACCAGCAACCAAATAAACCCCACATGCGCTCAACGTTTTAGTATAAAAGGAATGGACTTGACAGTCATTTTACACACACTTAACTCTTGATTTCTCTCCCACTTATTCTGGGTTTTAGTGGAAGAGAAATATAAGAGAGGAAGCCCTAAAACACAAAAGGTAAAGGAGCCCTAGTATGAAGCCCTAGACGTAGTTTCTACAAGCCCTAACACAGTCCTAAGGAGGATACCCTAACGCAATCCTAGGAAGGAGGATCTATGCAACTATGGAGGAGGTCTTAGCAGCCCTAGCCGCAGTCCTAGCAAGCCCTAGCCTATGACAGCTCTACGCATCCATTTGTGGAGGAAGAGAGCTCATTGAAGGAGGATAATTCCCTGTGGTAACCGCAGCGAGAAGAGGCAGGGACAGCGTGTAAAAAGGAGGATTGTTTTGGGTCTATTCCAAGGGTCCGAAGTGTTGGAGAAGGGGCTGAGTTCCCTTGCTAGAATAGTCGCAACCATAGGACAGTTTTGAGGGCACTTTGGAGGGGTGTAGATCCATGGAAAGGCAGTTGCAACCCTACACAGTCTTGTTGTAGGGTGCCGCATTAAATGACAAGCAAGACGAAGGGTAGACAAAGGCTAGGGCAGCCTAGAATTGAAGCAGCCACCCTCGGCCCCTCATACAAGGGCAACCGCATTTCTTGGGAGTGTTTTTGGGCACAAAAATAAGTCTGGTTAAGGATTGTTGTGTGCCCTAACCAGCCCTAGTTTGCTGCAACCAAACAAACCTGAAAACTATGAGCTAGTACATGATTATTGGAGCAGCGTTTGTATGGTGTATTGGTAGCTAGATACATGGGACAGCAAGGTCACTTGGTGGAGCATAGCAAATGGGACAGCAGTTTGCCAAACATGGAATGGAAATGTCACTAACAGTAGGACAGCAAGCAATGACATGGTATAGCAAGGCTACAATGGAACAGCAGCAAGCATGGTGCTGCAAACTCATAGGATAACAACAAGGTACATCATACCAAATAGGACAGCTAGGCAAGTGTGCTTAGTACAACATGGTAAATGGGACAACTAGGCAATGGTGCTTGGTGCAGCAAGCAAACGAGACGGCAAGCCTATGATGTTTGTTGGAGCATAGTAAATGGGATAGCAGTATGCCAAACATGGAATGGCAATGTCACTAACAGTGGGACAGTAGCAATGGCACATGGGACAATAGTGGCAACATAAGGTGCAGCAATATGATGTGTGCAGCATGGTCATGAGGTCCAGCATAGTGATGATCGGTGCAGCATGGTGCAGCACGATGAGGTGCAGCATGGTGATGAGATGCAGCACAATGATAGGTGAAGGAGTGACCTTGGAGAATCAATTGAAGCAGCATGTCTTCAACTGGGTTCAGCCATCTCATGTGTCATCTTCTTAGAGATGATTTATGCTCTTATTTAGATAAGTCAAAATGTTGATTTATGTTGTAAATGTACTATGTCTCTCTCTCTGTCGAACTATTAAAGAACATATCAGAAGAATTGATCAAGGGTTTCACCACATTGGGGTTTGTCCCTGGCTCGCGCCACATCTTGTGTCCTCTTGTCTTGGCTTGTCTTCTATGATCTATGTTTATGTTCTATCTGCAATTTACTTTAATGCTGATGTGATTGTTAATCTAGAAAAGATATTGAGCTAACTGTGAAAATTGAAATAAATTGCTCTATTCTAAGCATAGAACATACTTAAAATTAACATGGTATCAGAGCTGAGGTGAAGACAAAGCCCAAGCAAGAGTGAAAGAGCAACCACCGAAGACAGTTGGGAAAGGACAAAAGGATAAATGGATTCCTCATCCCTCTTCAAATTCACCGAGGGTGAAATCGAAGCAAAGTTTATTATCAAAATGGCGCAGCAGAAGATTTTGATGGCCTACCTAAAGATCACTTCAATGGGAAGTCCGAATCTAAGGGTGGAAGGAAAGGAAAATGCCTTGTTTGTAATAAGTTCAACCATTATGCAAAGGAGTGTCTGAATGGTAGGGACACATCACTTGATGATGATAACATTCATTCCAGGGACATCTTCAATGATCAGAGGAATGACAAGTAATGCAAGTCATCAAGGAAACGGCCGACTCTTCAAGAAAGCAAGGAACCCCAGGTATGAAAAATCAAATGTTGTTTCTGATAAGATAAAGAAGAGTTATCTTGTATTGGCCCTCTCCTTCTTGTAGTGCTTAAAGGCACTTTATCGAATAGAAGGGTGCTCTCTCTAATTTGGTAGAGATGGAAACAATCATGGGATTATACTTGGAGTCGATGCCACCTATCCCGGAAAGAGTGTAGGGAATGTTACCCCTCAATTGGATCAGGGTAACTCGATTCATTTACAAGAATCTCTTTTATGTAACTGATCGCAAGAATAACCTGGTGTCCATTTCGGCAATGGAAGTCAAAGGTTTCAGGGTGGCATTCATTGATGGAAAGGTACATGTTTGAAAATAGAATTTTCAAAGATGCTTTTACTCATGGGTTCAGGTTTGCAATTTCTATCAAGTTGCGAGACGGTCCATTGGGGACCATGTCAGCTAACACATCTCATTTATAGCACCAGAGGTCTGCTTATTATGGGGCCCTACCCAATGTGAGTCAGATAGTGTCAAGGGAGCATGAAGGTACATGTCCGAGATGTGCCGAAGGAAAATCCTACAAGGGGACCATTCCCTCATGTAGCAGGTCCACAAGTTTGGAACAACCCGAGGGGTTTGAGATTCATGATCGAGAATCTCATGTATACAGGTGGAAGAAAGCCCTTTATGGCTTGAGGCAAAACACCCTGGGCTTAGTTTGAGAGGATTGATAGCTATCTGATGAAGCTGAGATTCACTAGGAGTGACGTCGATCCAAACCATTGCTTGAAGGTTGTGGATGATAGACCTCTCATATTGGCACCTTATGAGGACGACCTCTTTCTGACAAGTGCAGACCCTCTCATTTGCAGAAGTAAGAGGCAGTTGGATTTTGGATTTGGAATGGTGAATTGCAAGCCCGTGACTACCTCGATGGAGCTTAACTTTCAGAAGTTTGTGGTAGTGATGCCGGACCAGATTTGGGAAATGCCTCTGAGTTTCATAAACTCATTCGCTTTGATGTTCTTGGTGAACTTCCATCCGGATATATGTTTTGCAGTTAGCATGTTGGGCTTATATTTGGTTGAGCCTCATTAGATTGGTGCCAAGAATCTTCTGAGATATCTTCGAGGCACAATCTCTCATGGGTTGAGATACACTGTCGAAAATGTGAAGCTACACAATTATTCGAATGTTGACAGAGCAGGCACTGTGGAGGATCTCAAGAGCACTTCGGAGTGCTGATTCTCTTTGGGTTTTGCTCGATATCCTAGATGAGCAGGAAGTAGAAGACAGTTGCTTTGAGCACTGCTGAGATCGAATACATAGCTACGAGTATAACCTCGTGTGAAGTTGCCTGGTTGCGGAAGCTCTTCTGTGAGTTGTTTGTACACATGATGGATACCACCGTGATCTTCTGTGTCAAAAAGGGGGGATTCAATTGTTGAGGAATCATGTATTCTATGATTGCTCCAACATATAGACATCAGATACTACCTTATCTGGGATATGGTACATCGATGAGCGAGGAGGCTCCATCGCATTGAGACTGATGTACAAGTCGCAGACATTCTGTCAAAGCCCTGAGGAAAGGTCAAATTTGTGACTTTCCCGAACGACTTGCAGTCGTTGAGAGACCCTCTTATGAGGGTCCTGCATGATGCATGCATTGAACTCTGGGAGCTCCAGAGGAGCTTGGGGTATTTCTTGGAGCAACAAGCGACCATAGGGCAACTCACCCTCCCCTAATGGTGCGCAATGTACAGGGTGAATGGTTTAGCCTTCCCATGTGATACCCCATGGTGACTTAGGGACAGGATGAGTGTTTCTCCTATTGAGGCATCCTACCCATGCAGTGTGGGACTCATGGCAAGTACCTCTCATCTAGCCAATGAGCAAGAATGGGGTTAGGGACCATAGTAGTACTATTGATGGACGCATCGTTGTATCTACCGTACTCCCTATGCAAGGATGACCTGCATTGATCTGGGATCAGTATGAGTGGTTTGAGACACTCTCTTGTGATATTGATCTGGGATCAATGAAACTGACTTCAAGTCAGTAAGAGTGATATGACTCACTCTCTTGGAACTGATCTAGGATCAGTGAGAGTGGCATGACACACTCTTCATATGGAACTGACTTCGGGTCAGTAGAGAATGGTATGAAACATTCTCGATCAATTCTTCTTCTTCATGGTTCAGCAAAGCAGAGCAGAGCAGTGCAAGGCACTGATGGCAAAGATAGTACATTCAGACAGAGGGATCAGTGGATGGAGTTCTCCCTAGTTGAGAGGGAGTGTTAAAATTGGCAACTAGGGCCAAACTCCATGTGGGTCATCTTATTTATGGCAGATGATATTTTTCTTGGATCCCTCTCATCGAGAGGTGTAGGATTGATCTAAAGATCATCTGATTACGATAAGTATTCATGGAGTTATGAATTTACTTATGTTAATAGACAATTCGTCAAAGTCGGCCAGCAACCAAATAAACCCCACATGCGCTTAACATTTTAGTATAAAAGGCGATGACTTGAGAGTCATTTTACACACACACTTCACTCTTGATTTCTCTCCACTTGTTCTGAGTTTTAGTGGAAAAGAAATCTAAGAGAGGAAGCCCTAAAACGCATAAGGTAAAGGAGCCCTAGTATGAAGCCCTAGTCGCAGTCTCTACAAGCCCTAACACAGTTCTAAGGAGGATGCCCTAATGCAGTCCTAAGAAGGAGGATCTACACACCTATGGAGGAGGTCTTAGCAGCCCTAGCCGCAGTCCTAGCAAGCCCTAGCCTATGACAGCTCTACGCATCCATTTGTGGAGGAAGAGAGCTCGTTGAAGGAGGATAATTCCCTGTGGTAGCCGCAGCAAGAAGAGGCAGGGACAACGTGTAAAAAAGAGGATTGTTTTGGGTCTATTCCAAGGGTCCGAAGTGCTGAAGAAGGGGCCGATTTCCCTTGCTGGAAGAGTCGCAACCATAGGACAGTTTTGAGGGCACTTTGGAGGGGTGCAGATCCATGGAAAGGCAGTCGCAACCCTACACAGTCTTGTTGTAGGGTGCCGCAGTAAATGACAGGCAAGACAAAGGGTAGACAAGGGCTATGGCAGCCCAGAATTGAAGCAGCCACCCTCGGCCCCTCAAAGAACGGCAACCGCATTTCTTGGGAGTGTTTTTGGGCACAAAAAGAAGGTTGGTTAAGGACTGTTGTGTGCCCTAACCAGACCTAGTTTGCTGCAACCAAACAGACCTGAAAACTATGAGCTAGTACATGCTTAGTGGAGCAGCGTTTGTATGGTGTGTTGGCAGCTAGATACAAAGGCTAGCAAGGTCACTTGGTGGAGCATAGCAAATGGGTCAGCAGTATGCCAAACATGGAATGGCAATGTCACTAACAATAGGACAGCAAGCAATGACATGGTACAGCAAGGCTACAATCGGGCAGCAACAAGCATGGTGCTACAAACTCATTAGGACAACAGCAAGGTACAGCATGCCAAATAGGACAACTAGGCAAGTGTGCTTAGTACAGCATGGTAAATGGGAGTCGGGACAGCTAGGCAATGGTGTTTGGTGCAGCAAGCAAACGAGACAGCAAGGCTATGATGTTTGTTAGAGCATAGCAAAGGGGACAGTAGTATGCCAAACATGGAATGGCAATGTCACTAACAGTTGGACAGCAGCAATGGCACATGGGACAACGGTGGCACCATAAGGTGCAGCAGTATGATGTGTACAGCATGGTCATGAGGTCCAGCATAGTGATGATGGGTGCAACATGGTGCAGCACGGTGAGGTGCAGCATGATGACGAGATACAGCACAATGATAGGTGAAGGAGTCACCTTGGAGAATCAATTGAAGCAGCGTGTCTTCAACTGAGTTACGCCATCTCATGTTCATCTTCTTAGAGATGATCTATGCTCTTATTTATATAAGTCAAAGTGTTGACTTCTATTGTATATGTACTATCTCTCTCTCTAGTGAACTATTGAAGTACATATAAGAAGAATTGATCAAGGGTTCCCCACATTGGAGTTTTTCCCTGACTCGCGCCACATCTTGTGTCCTCTTGTCTTGGCTTGTCTTCTGCGATCTATGTTTATGTTCTATCTGCAATTTACTTTAATGCTGATGTGATTGCTAATCTGGAAAAGATATTGAGCTAACTGTGAAAATTGAAATAAATTGCTCTAAGCATAGAACATACCTAAAATTAACAACGTATGATAAGAACGCATATTAACTATTAAAAGCCTTCAAAAATGCTATTAGTTCAATTAATGTTCAATTAATTACTTTCACACGGACTTCGATAGCTATTTGAGAGCAATGCAAAGGAGAGCTTGTTGTATGCTTAATCTCAACATGTTTCAAAATATCGTGATTATTAAAGATAATCCATGGCTCCAAACTTCATGTGCTCTTCGATTGTGAAAGTTCAATCTGCTTAATTCAATAGATTTACTGTTCTTTACTATTATTTTGATCTCACATAAAATATACTTATGTTCATTATGGACATTTTACACTTCTAGCAAATTGCACACATTATTTTGTTAAGATTAGTTTAAACAAGAACTCTTTAAATTTCATGAACTAAAATGAATTTAGAAAGGAACAAGATTATCTCTGCTTAATTTGTTCTTATTGCAAAAAATCTTACGCAATTATAGAAATAATCCACGTGTCCAAATGTCATGCCTCCTTTGACTGCAATATTTTAGGTTGCTTGATTCAATGAATTTATAACTCTTAATTGTTATTTTGATCACGAATAAGCTGGGGGTTATGCAAAATAAGATTATTTATTTCTCTTTTGTACGGCCACTTAAAATTGCAAACATGTATGCAATGACAAAGGTTGCAGGGAGTGTGGAGGTCCGCACAATGAATGCTTTCTCTGCATATTTAAGTTCCTCTGCATTCCCGCACAATTCTTTGCACTTCCACACCGCAAGGAAAAATTGAAAATTTGTTGACCAGACCAATGGCTATTTTATTATTAATAGATTGTGCAAAGTGCGGAGGATCCAAGCTTCCTTCACACAATGGACTTCCTCCACAGTCCCGCACATACGCATATGTGTTAGTTTTTAAAATATACCTAACCTTGTCGTTGTCACTAAAATGCATGGGACACCATGAGCTTTTAATCAATGCACGGAACCCGCCCAGCATACTCAACACAATGCAAAGACCCTGACCCCTAATGGACCCAGAAAGAATTGAACCCACACCTCATGACAAAGGGCCAAGTCTTAATCAATGCACGGGACCCGCCCAGCATACTCAACACAATGCAAAGAGCCTAACCCCTAATGGACCCAGAAAGAATTGAACCCACACCTCATGACAAAGAGCCAAAGACTTGGCCAAGCTTCAACCAACTGGGCTACCCATCCGGGCTTACCGTTAAAAGTTTATAATTACATTATAATAAATTGCCACCTGCCACCTACTAATATTCCCACCAAAAAGGTGTTAAACAATGAACGGTCTCCGCTTCTATTCCATTGAAATTGGAAAATTGTTAAATCAGTTAAAGAAAATTCAATAAATCGTAACATCAATTTGTAAGCATTGTCTAAGCTACAACGATAAGGCCAAGGTTTTAATTCTCCTGGCCAGCAAATTAAGTTGAAGGCGCTATGTTCATAACATGAACGCATAGAGATGATTGTACCATGAATTATTAAAATTGAACAAAAAAAAACTTCCGTACGATTCAAGACCCGGTGAATCTTGCCAATGCCCTAAATAATATTTTCAAAAGGACTCCAATATGCAAGCAAAACACGCGAGAATTGGAAAATAAACTTTAAATTAAACGCACGCTTTCAATTCTTTGAAAACGAATTACGATAAAAGATTGTGAAACGAAACTTCACCATCCTTCGTATGCGCATCGGAAGAGTCGGCAGCAGCAACAGCAATGCGAGAGGAGTTCGCGAGCCTGGTGCAAGAAAAGAAAATGGGAGTCTCTCTTTTATTTCTCCAACAATGTCCGGAAAACCTCGTTGGAATTTGCGTTGCGGGGGCCAATAAGCATATTGGAAACAAATAAGCGGCTGTATTCGAATAAAGTTGTGTTCGAACTAAGGATCTCGGCCCGTACACAAGGCTAGATAGCAATGAAGTCATATTTACGGGATTAAAGTATTCCTTTTGTGGTTTATATGTTTTCAAGCCCGCATTTCCTTCGTGAGATTAAAGCAGAGCAAGGGCTTTTATGGGAATCGTCAGAGCCCCGTTTGTCTGTTTGCTTGATTGACGTTCTTATCTGTATTAGAGCGCAATGCCAAGCTCCAATTGGGCTTCATGTCTCCCTCATTCAGTCGAATGTCCAGTGTTTCAGCGCCTCGTATTTTTCCACGACGCCGTGGATCAGACTTATACCTGTCTACTCCGCATATTCCAAGGATGCCAGTAGATTTGTATTTCTGCACGGAACAAAAATCGTATTCGGCATTTATGATCAATCCATTAGAAAAGGGCAACCTCGCGCCAAATTAATAAGCGATGTGATATTTAATATTGCAGTGCCCTTAACTCGTGTAAGGGCAAGAATGAGGCTCTAATGTAATCAAAGGGAATACGAAGCGTAATCTTTAATATTTCCCGGCCTTAACTTGTGTAGGGTCACGAATGAGGCTCTCATATAGTTAAGGGATTGCAATTAGTGAAGGCCGCGTAGCGTTCCCAGCCGCTTGTTTTGGTTACTGGGCTTTAAAATTAGTAAATTAGTTGCGTTTTAATGTATAGGGTATATAAAATAGATTGTATTAAGCAATAGTTTATTATTCTTAAAATCATAGTAATAATGTGATTTCTCTAAATCAATTTTAATTTTAGTATTATTAAAACAATATATTTATTTGGAAGGTTGGTTTTCTAAGAAAAGTTTATGTAATTTTAATTATGTTTAAATAGTCATGTGAACTTATTTAGTTTTGTCTTTACCTCTTTTGTATTTTGAAAAAGACTACTTATTTAATTTTGTCTTTACCTCTTTTGTATTTTGAAAAAGACTACTTATTTAATTTTGTCTTTACCTCTTTTGTATTTTGAAAAAGACTATGTAAATGTTACAATGATGATTCTTTAACATTTTTGGATAAGTTCTCAATTGACATCATTGTTAAATATATCTTTCGCTCATTCCTTACCTTTTATTATTATTTCAAGTATTCTTCATACTTTTTATTTATAACTAGAAGTAAACATGGTACAGATTAACAAAAATGTGACCAATATCTATTAAGTTACATGGATAGTTATCTACTCCATTAAGTATAAACTATTTCAATTATCTTTGTTGTAAAATATTTATATTATTAATCTATTATTAATTTGAACCATGGTTTTATTTATTTAGATTTCTAATCAACAAGGACATTTACTAGGGCATGTCTTTTCCTATGTCTAAACAAATTATCACAAGTGGAAAAAAAAAAAAAAAAAAAAAAAAAAAAAAAAAAAAAAAAAAAAAAAAAAAAAAAACAAAAACAAAACAAAACAAAAAAACAATAATTTTGCAACTTTACGTGAATGAAGATGATAATTAAATTCCTGAATAGTAAAAACATTTTAGATTAGAATATTATGATACATCATTTACAATATGCCATCTCAATAACTATATATTAAATGTGCAAAATATTTTAAGTTTTTAGTGTTATGACCATGTTAAGGTGGGATAACTCCATCATAATACATGCAAAATTTCCTTGTAGTATGTCTTATAGACATATATAGATATGACATCACCTATGATTCCTAAGCAAAGAGGTTATATACTAAAATGGACATGACCTACCTCCATTAATTTTAAGTGGAGTGGGATTTCATTTGTTGTAGAGACCCTTTGTTATTAGTTTCAATATCTTATTTTTTTATAGTTTTTGTTAAGAAATTCAAATGAGAGATTTTGTTCTTTTTGGATTTTTTTATTTGTGTTGAATAGAATAACAAAGGGGAATTTTAGAATTAGATTTGTCTTTATGTACCTTCCATTTGTTTGGTGATTTTGAGTAAAGTGTAAGATATATTAATGTGCATAATGATATATATAAGCTATTAATTAAAGATGACTTTTATATTTTATATTTACCTAATATTTTATAAAAAGTTTGGTGACATGAGTTAACTCCACATTCAATGTAGAGGATGTTGCAAATTTACCTCATATTTATATATTGAAAGCATGCACATTATGGTGTTTTGACTCTAAGATCTATTATGTAGGAAGAGTGATCAAGTCCCTTGAGATAAGACTATTTTAAATTGAAAATAATTGAAGAGAAGTTTAAACATTGAGGGACATCTCAATTTTTTTGTCCACATGAATGAATGTCTTCTTTATAATTTTTTTGTCCACATGAATGAATGTCTTCTTTGTAATGTAAGGAGAAGGAACCTTGAAATAATTTCATCCTAAAATAAACATTAAATTGCACATCTAATTTATATTAAAAATATGATTTCATGGATCATTATTATTCAATAACAATAGGCAAGTCGTAGTTATTATTAGAGAATATAAATGCATTCATCATTATTATTCATCAAAAATAAGGAAGTGGTAATTTGTAAGGATTTAGATTTTAAGAGTGGAAACTTCCCCTCAACCCAAGTGAGTTCTTCCTAGATAAGTTGTGGTGTAAAATCACCATAACACATAGCAAAATCAAGTAAGAAATTATAACCAAATTTTAAAAAATAAATAAATAATAATAATAATAAAAGCTTAAGGCAATGCCATTATCCGAGAATTCTTTCGAGCGGGAGCTTGGAGCAGCGCGGCCGACCTACGCGTGATCCCTCAGCCTTGCTCTGAGGACTGAACTGCAGAGCTCTGGGCCTTGGCCCCAGCCATGGCCCATCCGGACTCTTCCCAAGGGGACTCTGAGAAAGCTTTCTCAGATCTGGTAAAATCTCTTCCTCCTCTGCGCCCTAAACCTGCAACTTCGAAATTTGTAAAGAAACTTGATATTCTTTAGGAAGTTCAGCTGCCACCAACTCTTCCTCGCATGGAAGCTCTCTCTCTGGCCGAGAAAGGACTTATTGGGCAATTTACTGGATTATGGCCATCACCAAGAACTGTGCAAAGATGGGTTGAACGTAACTGGTCTGATAAGATCCCCGGAAAAATATCAATAAGATTTTGTGGAAAAGGCTATTACACATTCCATTTTGAATCCAAAGCAGACAAGGATCTAATCTTCCGAAACGGACCTTACTTCATGGATTCACGAGGCCTTTACCTTAATAAATGGACACCAGACTTTGATCCGGAGCTGGACATCCCCAGTGCTGTTCCAGTTTGGGTTCGCCTTCCCCACCTTCTGCTGCATTGCTGGGGGACGAATCGGTCAAGGCAATAGGAAATGTGATAGGCAAATACATCGATAGAAGCGAACCCAAGGAGAATATGTAGGACTGTGCAAGGATATGTGTTGAGGTGGATCTAGGGAAAGGACTACCTGAAGCTATCAAGTTAAAAGTGGATGACTGGAGTCACATTCAGCAGCTGGACTACGAGCAGATCCCATTCAAATGTAAGGTGTGTCATGAATATGGGCACTTTGCGAATAGATGCACTAAGATTACTAATATTGAGAATGAAGAGCAAGATGGACATTGGGAGCTTGTTACAAAAAAGAAATCTAATCCCCCTTCTAAACCTGCACCAAACCCTGACATCCCTGGATCTTCCACCCAGCGTCCTCCTTCCCCTCCTCCCCTCCCTTCTGGCCTCTCCCAAGATCCGCCAATCCCTTCCTCCTCCAATCCTTTTCTCATCTTATCCACGGAAGATCCTCTGCCAAAAACCCCCTCTTCGGAGCCACCCAAACCCCCTCATCTCCCATTAACCTCTTCTCAGCCCTCCCTTGAGGCCCCTCCTTCCAGATCTACTAGAAGCTCCTCCAAAGAGCATGGAACCACAAGTGATGTTCATAAGAAACCAGGTCCAGGTAGGAAATCGGCCAAGCAGCATAGAGATGAAAATGCCCAGAAGGACATAGCAATGGGCTTTCAAACTCCAATGGAATCCTTCATTATTGGACACCACGAGAAAGAAGCAACAGGGAAAGACCCTGAGAGGCGAGCACCTCTCCGCATGCCTAATGCATCATGATGAAAGTTCTTTCATGGAATAGTAGGGGTTTAGGGCACCCCTCTAAAATAGCAGCCCTGAGAGATCTTCTTCACAATGAGAAACCTGAAATAATGCTGGTTCTAGAGACAAAACAAGATCAACAAGAAATTAAAAAGATTATTGACCACCAGAAGCATTACTTAGGAATCATCAGCAGCTCCAGAGGAGCCTCTGGAGGGATAGTTACCATTTGGGACAGCCATAGATGGATTTGTGACTCGCTATCATCAACCAAAATTGGATCAAAACCAAACTTGACAGGAGAACGGGGGATAGGAGTGTAATCATATACAATGTATATGTACCCAATCACTATAGAGAAAAGGAAACTTGTTGGGACAATTTGAAGGAAAGCATTGAAAGCGAAAGCACCACAAATCTTATAATTGTCGGAGACTTCAATCTGATCCTGCATGCTAATGAGAAAAGAGGAGGAAACTTTATTCATGACCCTTTTAGAAATTAGCTGGAAGCAATAATACAGGAGAATGAGTTGGTGGATATAATTCCAAAAAATCGCAGATATACTTGGAGCAACTGAAGAATGGGAGCTGGCAACATCATAGAGCGCCTGGACAGATTTCTGGTAAACATATCTTTCCTCTCTACCTTTGCTGTAGGATACACCAGCATTCTCAACACCTCTGCCTCCGACCATTACCCTGTCTCTCTAACGTTGGAGTCTAACCGACCTCTTGGACCGATCCCCTTTAAATTCAGCCCGTTATGGGCCCGAAACTCTACAGTCAGAGCGATTGTCGAAATGGCATGGAGACAGCATATAGATGGGTCGCCAAGTTATATTTGGGAGACTAAAATCAAGAATGTCAGGAGAGCACTTAAAGATTGGGCCAGAGACAGCTACCAGGAACCAGAGGAGACAAAAAAGAAAGTCAAGAAAGCTTTAGAAGAGGTGCAAACTCAGATAGAGGAACACAGCCTCTCCCAACAATACAAAAATCAGGAGAACGCTTTGCAGGAGCAACTTATGTATGTTAACAGAGATGAAGAAATTAAGTGGAGGACCAAATCCAGGCAAATATGGTTGCAGGGAGGAGACAAAAACACAGCCTATTTCCACAAACAAGCCATTGCTCGTAAGATAAGGAATAATGTCAACTCAATCATCGACATAAAGAAGAGGACATAAAGAAGGCGGCCTCCACCCATTACAGGGATCTTCTTACTGAAACCCAAGGAGTGGAAGATTACTCTGATTTTCTTCAATATCTACCTAAAGGCGTTACCAAGGAGCTGAATGACATGTTAAACCGAGAAATTGATGAAGAGGAGATCAAAAGAACAATCTGGACTCTGCAACCAGACAAGGCACCTGGGCCTGACGGATTTCCCATTTGCTTCTATAGGGAGTTCTGGAATCTGATCAAGAAAGATTTAACAAAAATGCTCAAAGGGGTGCAAAAAAAAGGGAAAATGGGAGGATTCACCAACTCCACCTTCCTTGCACTCATACCCAAAGAGAATAGGCCCACCTCCTTCTCCAGATTTCGGCCAATATCCCTCTGCAACTCCTCTTACAAAATCTTTACAAAATTTTTAGCCATGAGACTCAAGCCTTTTCTTCCAACTCTGATATCTGAAAACCAAGGTGGATTTATATCCAATAGACAGATTCATGACTCCATAATTTTGGTTCAAGAAGCCATCCATTCAAGCCTCTCCAGGCAGGAGAAAGGATTCGTGCTAAAACTCGATTTAGCAAATGCCTTGGATCGAGTAAGACACTCCTTCTTATTCGTTGTCCTAAAAAAGATGGGCTTTGACTCTTCCTCTATCAATACCATTGCTGCCTGTATTTCTGGACCTTGGATCTCCCCCCTGATAAATGGTCGCCCTTGTGAAGCCTTCCAATCCTCCAGGGGCCTTAGACAAGGCTGCCCTCTATCCCCTTATCTCTTCATTCTCATGGCAAAATCCTTTAGTAAAGTCTTGGATCACAACAAAAGGGTGGGTCTCATAACCGGAATAAAATATGGAAACGGAGTCAAGAACATCAATCATTCTCAATTCGCAGATGATACTCTTTTGATTGGGGGAGCATCGACCACTATTGCAAGGCGATTTAAGACCCTACTTGACCAATATATGGACTGCTCAGGAGGGGCTGTAAATTTTCAAAAAAGCTGTGTCTATGGTTGGAATATAACCAACCAAGTGGCCCACAACATAGCCAACATATTTGGTGTCACATATAAAATGAAATGGGAACACTTTTCTTACTTAGGCATGCCTGTGAGCCTGGGACCTTTGAAGGCGGAGACCTGGAATGAGATCATTGACAAAGTAAAAAGGAAAATACAGCAGTGGGGGACACTCTGGCTCAATCCGGCAGGCAGACTCATCCTTCTCAAATCAGGTATAATTTCTCTCCCTCTTTATCGTTTTACTCTTTATCAGGCTCCTGCCACTTTCCATCATAAATTGGAAGTCGCCCTTCGACATTTTCTTTGGCAAGGGGGAAGAAAGAAAAGAGCAGGATCAACTTGGCAAATTGGAAAAATGTTATCCAATCTCAAGACAGAGGGGGCCTAGGAATCAGAGCCCCAAAAATCCTCAACCTTGCCTTCAGAGTGAAAATGGTTTGGAGGTTAATTACTGGACCCGCAGCTTGGTGGAAATAGGTTATGGAGACCAAATACCTCAACTCTCGCAGAAAAAAGCTTCTTGATGCCAATATACCTAACAAAGAATCCTCCAAAATCTGGAGTCTATGCAAGAAAGCCCTTCATATCCTCAAGCAAAACTCTTCGAAGGTCCCTGGGGGGGGAAGCATCAACTTTGCTTCAGATAGGATCATGGGACTCCCTCCTTTGATCACGATTGAGGATGTCGTTCCCATCATCATCTTCCTTAACAGCAGAGGCCTTCACAATCTGGATCAAATCTCTAAATGGGATCCATGCTCTCATGCATGGACGAGCTGGACCTTCCCTAATATCCCGGCAGCTCTAGAAGCCAACCTCAACTCCCTTAAGAAGCATCTCCATAACAGAGCACCAATTAAAAAATATGGAGTCGACAACCTCCGCTGGGACCCCTCAGGATCTATATATACTATAAAATCAGGCCATCATTATATCTGCAACAACACTTTCCAGATGCCCCTGTGGAATCACTGGAAAATTACATGGAGATCAGAAGCTCTTCCAAATATAAAAAAATTTATATGGCTCCTCTTAAAAGGCAAAATCCTTACAACAGAGAACTTAAGTAAAAGAGGAACCAATGGCCCTTCAAGATGTCCCAACTGCTGCAACGCTGAAGAAACAATGCATCATTTATTTGTAGAGTGTCCATTTGCCAGCGAATGCTGGAGACAGCTATCCTCCCTTGGAAACATAAATTGGAATCCTCAGCATAGCATAGCCGAGACAATTTACATTTGGAAGAAAAGCTGCCCTTGGAGAGAAAAAAGGAGCAGTTTGGCGGAAAGAGTCTGGGACACTCTCCCTCATACTCTGCTGTGGCGAATTTGACTATCCAAAAAAAAAAAAAAAAAAAAAAAAAAATAAAAAAAAAAATTCAAGATAAAAACCCAAATGCATGAATCACATGCAGTAAAGCGAAAAGCCTGGCCCAAGAAGCAATCGCAATAAACACCACAGGGAAAATCCAAGCAACAGAATTCACAGTGGAGGAACGAAACATTATCAGCTATATTTTGGAAAGGCAACACCAAATCCAAGGTAATTTAATGAAAGGCAGCATGAACCAAAAACAGAACAGAGCTTGGGAAATTAGACTTCCAGAGCAAGAATTTAAGATTTGGACATAGCGGAACAATTGCCATTCTCTCTTCTTCGACAGAGCCTCCAAATCAAATCCAGGTCAAGCTGGAGCAGGGGGTCTTATCCTTGATGAAAATGGGGAGCATATTCTCATCTATGAATGGAGTTTAGGTAAGAGAACTAACAACAACGCTGAGGCCTTGGCTTTGTATCAAGTCCTCATCCAATTGAGCAATCTGGGAATCAAAAGAGCTAAGGTATTTGGGGACTCCTCAATTACCATTCGCTTAATGATCCATCAACGGAACTCACCTAACACCATTCTGCAGCAAGTTATCTTTCGTAACAGGCTCATTCTTCAGAAATTTGAAGAAATTCAGTTCTATCATATCCTCTGTAATCTAAATAAGGAGGCGGACGATAGAGCAAACAAAGCTTGCGGAAGGCATATTGGCACCCTCAGATGCAACACTTCTGAGAGCTTTCAATCCATTCCATGAGGACAACACCCAAAAGTAGTGTTTTTCTCAACGCCGTTAAGGAAGTGTGCGATGGTATGACGCGGACTGGCAACAGGACGAATCTCTGTAGCTCTGTCACAGAGATTCAGATATCAATCTCCTCAAGTAATATCAGCATTCCAACCGACGACGGCATAAGATATGGTAGCAGGCTAAATCTGGATTCTCTACAGCCCAGCAATATCCCCGTGACCTGTCCTCCACTCATTCGATCTCTCTCGCCTCAGGTTATTTTAATCCCTCACCTCCAGCCTCTCAGCACTCAGCAATTATTCCTCTGCTCTGCAGCTCCATTGCGACGACGCGCTCTCTGTGTGCCTGCGCACGCAACCCTCTCTCATTTGGGGTCTAAGAAGCGAATCCAGACGAGACAGCATCTAGATCGCCCCAATCCCACCCAGGTATTTTATTATCACAGTGCGTTTCTTCTTCATACTGACACTTTCTGCCTCCTCCTTCTCCTCAGGCTTACGATTACTCTGTTTAGCATCCACAGTATTCCTTGTTGTCGGTAAGGTTCTCTTAATCAATTTCAAGGTCCCTCTGATCGACTACCTCAGCAGCGTTTATTCAACTGCACCTTCGACTACAGTTACGCTCAGGAGCCTTGCCGCACAGCCGTCTTGACCTTCCCTTCAGATTCCCTCTTATCTGTTGGATTCTCAGACTGGGTAGCCCACCTTATAACCATCAGTGCCCTCTTTTTCGCTTCCATGCACACCACCGCAAATCGTCCCACCCTTTTACTTGATTTCCGCAGCTCAAATCCAAGCCATCTCTCCACAACTAGTATGGCCCGCAATGAAGATTGTCTGTACTGTGTAGACCTGCAAGCAGAGCTCGAAGAAGTCCGGACTCAGCAGTCCATCTTGGAGGAGCAGCAAAGGCTCTTAGAATCTAGACTGGAAGAGCAGAATCGTCGGTTAGAAGATCTGAATCGAAGAATTGAAGACCAGAACCGTATCATGAACGAAAAATACAGGGCTGAAATTGACCTCTTCTTGCACAAAGTTTCCTCTCTGCAAGAACAGTTTCGCCAACTTTCAAATCGTTGTAGTCATGCAGAAGAATCAATTTCGATCCTTCAATACATGATGGAAAAGAAAAACTCGGTCGCAACCAGTTCTTCGAGTGCCAAGCAGGAAGGAGTGGACAAGCAGCCAAGGGAGTCCACCGCAAGACAAATTCGCCATATTGTCATAGATTAAATGTTCTGCAAATGTCTTCTCTTGTTGTTTACATTTGTAAGAATCTATAGTTGCAAAGTAATAGTTCGTAGCAAAAACAATAGGAAAAAGATCAAGAAGATAGTTCCTTTTTGTAAATCTCTTGATCAAGTCAGCCACTGGCATCCAATGTACCTAAGGAGACTGAACTCCCTTATCTTTTTCAGAACTTAATACAGCAACCGAATTTGTGAAAAAAAAATAATAAAAGCTTAACATTATTAATTATAAAATAATTTTTACTTAAAAACAACAAAGCAATCAAGACTAATTATCCTTATTTTTGAATACTCATTATTAAATTATTGAGCGGACAGAGTCATTCTACAATCCAGTATGAGGGGACATTAAATTTCTGTCACTTTGTGCCTTTTGAATACTCATTAAATTATTGAGCGGACAGACTCATTCTACAACCCAGTATGAGGGGACATGTAAATTTGTTTGTCCCCTTTAAAATAAAAATAAAAATAAAAATAATGTTTTAAATAGAAAAATAATGTTAGCTATAATTTAAAAAAAAAATTGTTGTAAAGTAAATCTTATATTTTTCAAAAATATTTCAACAAGATATTTAAATAAATTATTTGAAGATCGATGTTAACTAATTTACGTGGATATCAACTTCATATCTATCTATATATATAAATAAAATTTAAAATTTAAGTTTTTA
>APFE030565144.1:10287-21913 GCA_000404065.3 Pinus taeda | reverse complement strand
ACTCCTTTCCACAGCTCATTGAAAATGAGGGTGTGTTGTACCATCTGGGACCAGTCAGGATAGTTCTCCTTGCCAGTGAGAACTATTCCTATCATAGAGATGATTGAATGCATTCTGTAAAAGATTACTTCTACTGATATAAAAAAACTTTTGCTGATAGACTAATACTTCTGATGGCAAAAAAAATTGCTCTTATGAAGAAAAAACTTTTGTTGCTATACAGTCAAATTTTCTCAAAGGGATAAAAATATTTCAAAGTCTTTATGCATTATATTTTCTTCCAATATCTCTGTAAAATATCCTTCATAATACCTCCCCCTTTTCTTCTTTAAACAAAAACCATATATATTTTTACAGCACTAACTTCCCAAAACTCCTCAATATAATAATGTACATACCACCACACTTCCTTTATATGCCTTATAATAACAAACTCAAAACAAGGGATACGACTTCACTTAAACCAAATATGGGTGCATGAATATTCACTTTAACGTGAACTATGGGTGAATGAAATATTCACTTTAACGTGAACTGCACACGCTCCAACAAAGTTGAATTACACTTGGACTCCACCACTTGCGTTGATGGATCGGAGTTCTGTGACTCTTATCACAAATCCGCAGATGGAATAAAATTCGATATCAGGCATATGAAACAGCATATCATGCAGCATTTAACAACTCTCGTATCACTGCTCTGGAATCATTTAACAGCTCCATGTCAAACAACGTATGGCATATACCGGGCAGCAGCGTAAATGTCACTGTTCAAACAACGTTTGGGCCTCCAGCGTTTCAACAGCTCCATGTCAAACAACGTTTTCTGTCAAACAGCTCCATGTCAAACTTGAAAAATGCATAGAGCTAGAAATGCGTAGAGCTCCATGTCAAATAGCTCCATGTCAAACTTGAAAAAATTCATAGAGCTCCATGTCAAACAGCGTTTTCTGCCAAACAGCTCCATGTCAAACTTGAAAAAATGCGTAGAGCTAAAAATGCGTAGAGCTCCATGTCAAACAACGTTTTCTATCAAACAGCTCCATGTCAAACTTGAAAAAATGCGTAGAGCTAGAAATCGTTCTTCGCATTTCTCAGGAAAAGAGACTGCAGAAACAATGCTTTGATTGAGTGCTGGGTTGCTATGAAAGTGAGAAGAATCGACTGTATTTCCTTCAGGCAGCGTTTCCTTCAGGTGTGGGACAGAGGAGCAGAAGATAGGCAGTGGACAGAGGAGTTACAAAGCAAGGTTAAAAAAAGAACCTGGGACCTGTGCTCTGATACCATGTCAGGCCAGGAGTAACTCCAGAAAACTGATTCATTTATTCATTTAGCCAGCTATCTATTATATACATGAATGTGATTGTTCAGTTCATCTTCTCGATGACTGTTCACATTCAATTCCCCCAATCACTGAGGATTAGGTGTCAACACTTACCTATCATTTGCATCATTTTTGACCTCTCGTGTTGTTTGTCTGCACCATTTACAACATATTAGTGCCTTTAGATCACAGTACCTTATACATTATATCCTTTGGCCATTTATGTCTCTTTGAGTAGCTTGTTTGCAACCTCTCTTTTAGATGCTTGTTTTCCTTCTTGGGTGGGGGTTTCTAAGCTTGGATTTGTTGTTCATTTTACTATCCATTTTCAGCATTATTTATAGTTTTTTAGCACTTTATTTTCAACAGCACATGGCATCATAAAACATGCTCAATTAACTCATCCATTTGACACATCATTTTCACACACACACACCCTAACCAAACGTGATATTGGTTAGCACCGCAAATCCAAGACTTGAAACACTACACCTTAATAATTCAACAGACATAGATTAAGCCCACTTGGGAACCAGGGCCAAACAATTGGTGTAGTTAGGTGTCAAATAAGTGGGATAGGCTTCCAATAACACCCATCGAGCACTTACATTGAGAAATAGAAGTTGGCATGTTAGGGAGCTTAAAATCCTTCACCATCCCACAGTCCAAAGCCTGAGTGCGTTGGAAACCCAATTCAGAGGGGGTTAGGCTAGGTCATCATGCGAGTGGTTCTCCTTTGGGTTGTCCAACCTATGGCATGGAATCTCGTGCGATGGTTGATCACCAAGAAGCTCAAGACTCGACCACCCATGTGTGACGAAGGTAACCATAGTGACCAATCATAGGAAAATACCCTATAGGACTAGTTGTGGGCAGCAGTTGGTTCTCTACCCCACCTTTCTCTTGACAACTCTACTTGCGGGGATTAGAATTTGTCAAGTAAGAAGCCTTCTAGAAGGCCATCTAAAATAGTAGATTTAAGACTTGTTTTAAGACTTACATCACCTATAGGCTAGAGGTCATTTTTCTTTGATAAGATGTGTTTTCTTGAATTAAAGTATCATATTAATATAGTTAGTTTACACTTCGAACCACTACACTAGGTGTTTGCTTGTTGTTTGTTTCTTTTTTTCTCCTATTATCCCCTTTTAAACTATTCATCCTTCTTTGTCTTGACATCATTGTGCCCCCTAGGTGTCTTTTGTGAAGACTTCATGGCATTTGCCCCTAGTTTCCCTTAAGACATCTTACTCCTCCCCATTGAGTTAGAGTTCATCCTCCTAGTCCTCCTTTGAGTCCTCATTTTGAATCGGGTTTTGTTGATTCTTCCAGTTCTTGCTTTGATTTTGCATCTTCCCAACCCCATATCACCACCTTGTTAGGCACCAATGTGTGTGCGGGAAACCATGGTGCTAACCAAGGTAACCCCACAAGTGGAACCCCTACTGGTATGGTCACTAATCATCCATTTCTTCCCTATATGGTTGGTTTGAGCCTCCCTAATTTCAGCCAGCTCAACAACAATCCTCTTCTCCATGACCCTCGTTATCCTTCTATGCCTACCAAGCTTCCTTCAGACATCCCCAAGTTCAAAGGAAATCTCGGAGAAGATCCCACAAAACATGTTCGCTCATTTCATATGTGTTGTTCATCTAATTTCATCACAAAAGACTCCATTCATCTTCGTTTGTTCCAACGTACCCTTACTGGAGTTGCTTCCAAGTGGTATGTGGACAAATAGCATGCCTCCCATTCCACCTTTGTGACTCTTGCCAAATATCTTATGTCATACTTCCAATTACCCTTCTAATATGATACTAGTATTGAACTCCTAACCTCTTTCCATCAAACTTCTACCACCTGCCTATCTGATCATGTTCAAGAATGGCGTAGAAGGAGGAGCATGTGCAGGGCTCCTAAATTTGAAGATCATGTCTATATGGATTGGTTCCTTAGATCTCTTTTGGCCCCCATTGGTAAAGATGTTGCACCCCACTTCCCCTAGTCTGAGGAAGAAGTGTTCCAAATAGATTTGAAATATGACCTGATCTATACACAATCGGGATATGTTTATACTATCCTCCTCGATCTACCTCAGCCCAGTGTTGTTAATGCATTGGGGTCATCTCATGTCACTAACGGTCTCGTTTGATCTATCTCACACCCTCAACCTCCACCATATCCTCAACCTCACATGAGTTATGATCGACCCTAAGAGGGGACCAGTTCCACTTACACCTATCCCCCTCTGCTTCTTCCTATGGAAATCCTTACCAAGGTTCAAGCACATCATATGTATATCCTCATCTGCATCAGTCGATGCCAGGGCCATTTGTTGCTTCACCTGTTTATCCCAAAGTTTCCACAAAATCTTTCTATCCTAATGCACTTGTTAGCTCTCCAATACCTATGACACCAACGTCCCAACCTCCCATACCTCCTTCACCTCTGCCACAACAACAACCACCTCCTCAAGTTCAAGTGTATTCTCAACAAAATGCAACCAATCCCCACAACCCCAAGCAGAATAATAATGGGAAGGGTAACTAGAACCAACCATCTCAAGGTAACCAAGGAAACTAGGGTCCACCACCTAATTCCCCTCAGGGTGACCAACCTAATCTCATGACCTAGAAATAGGGAAGAAAGCCCAAGCAAACAAGGCTCTTGGTACGAATACACCTTGTGCCTGTTGCAAAATATTTGTCCATTATACTCATGAGTGCCCTCTTTTACCTCAAATGCACCAAGCATGGGAAGCGCAAGAATTTTCTTCTAGAGGATCTCAGCCCATTGCTCCACCTACTCCCCCTCCTACTTCATCACAACCGACTGTGCTTACCAATCCTCTTCCCCATCAGGGATATCTAGTTGCTCAACCCACACGAGGTAATGCAATTCCTTTACTTTCACAATATGGCTAGAACAATTACCAGATCCTCATGATGAATACTGATGAAGTCAACACCGAACAAGTCAACCTTCAGACTCAGTGGCACCAATATGAAAAACCCCTTTCCAAGTTAGCGACTAATCCCTACCCCAAAGTTTCCACCGATCCTCTCTTATCACCAAATGGCACCTTACACACCCTCTACCTAAAGTCGAGGTTCCCCCCAAGATCCCCAAAGGTCCATTATGTCGAAATGTTACTTCTTCCAAAGTCTCCCATGTAGTGACCCACCTACAATTACAAACAAAATGTGAATATTAGCATGTTTATGGGGCATCCATATGATAGCTACATATGCATGAATATGGGGCATATATTGCACTAGTATACATACTAGATAATATTGGGAAAATTCTAAGTTTAGGTTAATGAATCGATTATCGAAATAAATTTCTAGCTCACTAGAATATAATAAATATATCAAGTGGGGCCTTGATATGTGTACCACTCTTCTATACCTATATAATATATATATATATATATATATATAGAGAGAGAGAGAGAGAGGAGAGAGAGAGAGAGAGAGAGAGGTATAATATAGATATAGATATATAGATATATAGATATATAGAGTGGGCCCTTGAATATGTGTACCACTCTTCTATACATATATATATATAAATACATATATATATAATATTATTTAATATATATATATATATTGAATTTAAGTAATTATATTTAATTAAATTAAATTAATTAAAATAAATCACTTTTTATTGAATCTATAATTAAGTCAATTTAATTGAATTGGAAATTAAAATTAATAAAATATTATCAAAATCATAAAGTAAATATATGAGGCACTGCCTCTATCCAAAAGGGGTAAGGAGGGTCAAGAAGATGGCGGATGCATTGAAAATAGCAATAAGAAATGTTAAAACTAGCATCTAGAAATTCTAATTTAATTTGTCCTTGAATTAAATTGTAATTATTTTCTCATAGAAACTTGTAATAGTTAAACTAAGTTAAGTTGACTTAGTTAACTTAGGAATTTCGAGTTGGAAGTCTTTTTGTAGTCATGTATGTGTGATCCCAAAATTTTAGGGGTCTAGGATGAGTTCATTTGAGTTGTAATTAGATAACTCAGTCCAACTAAGTTATGGTTAGTTAAACTAGTTCTAACTGTTGGAGGAACTAGTAGAGGTCTAGTAGTGAGTTGGTGCACCAGTGCATCCTCGGTGCCACACCAGCTAACTGGAGATTTACTCAAGAGAAACTCATGCATGTCAATTCATAGAAATACCCAGTTGAGTCTGGAGTGCAGGGACAATGTACGATCAGTGGTATGATTTTCCGAGTTGTACAGATCATGCATGCAATTAGCTATGGACCTAAGTTTTGATTGCGCAGTTTTGGAAGAAGGATTTCCCAATTAAATATGGGCTTATCCTCTTTGGAATTACAAAAGGAAATAGGGGCTTGTCAGGAAGAAAAATTCACTAAGTGTTGGCTTAAGTTGGCTTGTGAGGCAAAGAGTTGGTTATACTTGTGCGAGGATGGTTCTAGTGAGAACAAGCTTTGTATTTTCATCTTAGATTTATGATTAATGCAATACAGATAGTTGGGTTTTTGAGAAATTTATTTCCCTAGACAAATATTATTTTATATGTGATTGATTATCTTCCTCTTGTTGATTATTATTTTCATCGATCT
Organism: Pinus taeda; assembly: GCA_000404065.3. Classification (NCBI taxonomy): domain Eukaryota; kingdom Viridiplantae; phylum Streptophyta; class Pinopsida; order Pinales; family Pinaceae; genus Pinus; species Pinus taeda. The sequence continues at coordinate 15,981 of APFE030565144.1, read as the reverse complement.
ATTGGCTTCCATTGTTGATAGTAGAGTAGATTCTTGTCTTGTGTTTTAGCACATCACATGAGATGTTGAATCTACAATAAAAATCTATAGGATGATAGCAAGATGAATGGGAAAATGGTGGATCCAGGATACCGACAACAAAGAAATAGGGAAGCGGTGGGGTTCGGGATATAAGGGAAGGGAGAAGACCATAACAAGGGAGTTCATTTTTGGAATTAGAGAAAATGTTGTGAAACTAGAGGAGATTTTGGGAGCTTTACAGAGAGACCAGAATTTCTAACAGAGCCACAGATATTGAACTTGATTGTTCTTGGAATTTTGGGCACAGGGGCTAGAAGATTTGTCTTCTGGATCTGGGGATCATACAGGTAGACCCCATATATGCTGGGAGGTAAAAGGGTGGTTTTGAAATTACAGCAGCAGGAATAACCATAGTCCAAAACACCTTCAATTGATTCCAGGTATTCTTTAGAAATTTAAATTTTTAAATTTTAATTCTTGTATGGTTAAATTTGCACAATTAGAGCTTTACATTGTCTGGTTAAAATTGCACAATCATGGTTTTACAATGCCTATAGCATAGTAGATGACTTGGCACAGTCTCATGTTGCAATGTTAATGTTGGAAGTCCTCCAGATGTGCCCATCTCAATAGAAATCTCTACTATCCTCTTTAAGCATTGTGGAACCCTCTAACGATCATCTATTTGTCTTTAATGTTGACAAAGCAAAACATCCCCCCATTCCTTCCTCGATTGCATTTTAAATACCATTCTCCATAAAGAATGCCATAGTGCAACGGTGTAGCATAGACGAAGGCGCCTCCACCTGTGTCATGGTCGCTAGTGTTTGGAAGCAAATTGGTCCCCCTGAACTATCCCCACCCATTAGCACTCTTCATGCTTGGGATGGTCATCCCTCACAGCCCCTCATTTTGTATTGCAATTGTCCTATCACCATTGTAGGCAAGACTATATTAATTGATTTCAAAGTCATTTATGCCACATTAGATTATAACATATTTTTGGGTTGTAGTTACACCTATGCCATGTTTTTTTCGCATTCGATGTCTTTCACAAGATGTGATTTCCCCACAATGGAAATAATGTCACTATCAAACAAATAACTAACTATGACCCTTAGTATCAGACATCTCCTCAGACCAGTATTTCATCAATGAATGGAAATAATAATGTCACTTCCCTTTCTAATGTGTCTCCTAAAGTCTATAAAGATTCCACTCTGCTTGGGGCTTATTATGGCCCACCACCTATCGCTTTTCAGCCTAGCTCATCCAGTGTTGCATGCATCAAGCATCACGAGCCACCCACAAACGCTTTGGTATGCCTTCATTGAAGCCAAACCCTCTGCAAGTTCTTACTCCAAACTCAACCCTACTGTTAGGTACAATTTCTCTAGGCCCATTTCCTTCAACTGGTATCTCCCCCGACCCTTTTTAGCCCAAAACCGTTCCCCTGTGTCTTAACCATCTGGGAGAAAATCCCCCATGTCACTACCCTTTTGATCAAATTCCTTTCTTATTCCCATGACCTGGAATCTTTTCTACCCCTAGTATGGTTTCGTTGAGTCTACCTAACATCACCTTGGGGATCCCAGTCTGGTACATTGATCTTCCTGCAAATACTCCTAATCAACTCAAACATTACACACCTTTGATCCTAGTTCCACCTATTGTTCCTACCCATTCCTTTGCTCCATTTCCACAACAACCTCAACAGGAATCCAATCATGTTGTGAAAGCATATGGTGAGGGGGAGGATCCCACAAAAAGGGACCAAAGACAAGGCACCCCAGACAAATCTAGTTCCTCCTAAATTACCTAAGCCTGCTCCTCCACGCGCTTTGTGTGATGTTGTTGGGTATGCCACCAATAATTATCATGAACTCACTCACATTAAGAATATGCTATATGATACCTTTCCTAACTCTAACATCCCTGAGGTCCATGTCACCTTACCTGAGTTAGCTAATGAGAACAAATCCTTACGCAGGAATCACCCTTGTGCTTTGTGTGATCATTGTGGCCATTATTCATGTCACTCTGCCCGTCTCGAAGATTACGCACGAATCACCCTTGTGCTTTGTGTGATAATTGTGGCCATTATTCATGTCACTCTGCCCGTCTCGAAGATTTTTGTGATACACTTCAAGTGCTTCATGAGTTAGATGTCGCTCGTAGTAATTCCACTTCTCCTCTACCTACAAATTCTGGTCCCACTGTTATGCCAGAACAAGAGGTGTCCCAACCCACCATTATAATTCTCCCTCTTGATGTTAAGATGACGGATAATTTTTCCCCTATTCTCTACCTATCGTTTTCCATGGGATTGATCTACTAGGACTCTCTTGGAGTTTCCTATTGTGATTTAGTTGAACCTTGTTCAATGAACACTTCAGTCTCAACATCAATGGATGCCACATATACTAGTCATTTGTATCCCCTTGTTGATGATGCACATGTGAACCTTGTATCTCATGAAGATGCTTCAAGTATCTCCTCTTCATCATGTGGTCTTTCTCCCTATCGTACTCCCGTCTTTCATTTACATGAAGAGATCATGGAATTCGTGACCACCCCTGATTATCCTTGGGATGATATGCACCATCGTGCGTGCTTACTTCTGTAGAAAACCCATGGTCAATATGTTGTGGAATCCAAAGACTTCATCAATGGTGAAGTTGATTGGTTCAATAACCCCTTACTTCGAACCTGTGATTTCAAACCACATCCACCTTATGGCCATTACAACGCCACAAAATGTTTGGGTAAGGGGACATCCATGTTTGAGAGTCTAGGAGAAGAATTCTCCCACACCCTCGTAGTGCATCTGGTAGTTTTGACTCCAATATCATTCTCCTTCCCCACCTTGAATAACATCTAGAGACCCATATCACTTTAGATTTCTTTGGGGATGATCCACTTAATAATTCCCCCATCTAACATCAACAACCCAGTCCCTTAGACATTGTTATTGTTCAACCACCATGTTGTATAAGTGAGCATCAGTTCATTATATCTGAAGCCACTCTTTGGTATGGTGACACCATGTATGTGAAACCAGAAATTCAATCCATTTTTTTCATATATGCAGTGCCAAGTGAGATTGGTAATCCACCATTTCCTTTCTCATACTGCACCCGTCATATATTTTTCCCACAAGAAGACAACCATAAACAACAAATGGCGAACCACATCATCAACATGTGTTTAGAGTCCACTATTCTAAACACATTCAACATGTCCATACCATGTTGCATCCATCCATACAAAATTGAGGGGTGCCTATGCCCCTCCATCTCCTCCTCATCCTCTAAAGTATCTCGTGCTACTTAGGCTGAATGCTCGAATCCCTTATTTAAGCACTTGGAACACAATGGCACTCCACAAACCCCTCCAACTAGGGGCATAATTTCCGCCTTTGCATACCTGATTAGTTCCCTCCATGATCATATGTTGGGGGGAATATCTCATACTTGGGGGCATGATGGAACCCCTGGCCACCTTCTCATTTGTTCAACATCAGTCTCAGCCTAGACCCCAATTATATAGGTATGGTCAATTATCCTCCCATTCTTTAGATAGTTTGTCCTATCGGCCTCTTCGGCGAGCCATATACACATTGCATATCATAGATGCTTGATACCATATATTAACACATTCTACTCTATGTGATTCCACACTTACCACTCAGTCCCCTTGTTTGAATTGGTGGGCGGGGATGATATTCGACCTTCTCTAGTATTTCATTCATGTATTTCTTTCTTACATTGATTCTTCATTAGGAACAAACATTCCAAGAAGCATTAAGGCCATCTTTAAAAAATTAAGGCCACCTACCTAAAAGTCACATATCCAAATCTGATGGTTACTTTTCCTACTATGATCTCACCAAGACTTGGGGTCTTCTCCTCTTCTCCAAATTCTCCAACAACTCACTATGCAAATGAATTGGATTTAGGGGCAAGAATCCCTTTTATAGGAACAATCCTAGTTTTTATGTTTCCAATTATGACCAAACCATAGCTCGGTTTGATAAACCATTAGCACCATTGGAAACCTCTCACCAAGCTCTATAATGGGTCTCCTTTTTTTTTTAGAAATTTGACACTTCATTAGGAAGCCATTTTTTTTACGACGTCTCACTTTATCGCTTATTAAAATTGAATTTCTTCATATGAGCCACATGTACTCTGGTACCACTTTACCTTTGCACTGGTCGACTCACGTGTCGATTTTTCATGAGTGACCCTTTTTTACTCGTGTTTTTACAGTCCTCTATGAGCCTTCCCCCATGTGGAAGCATCATCGATCACCCTTGCATCCATGGAGTCTGTTCTAAATCCCATTGAGTCCTATTAGAACATTTCATCCCCCTTTGTGTCACATTCATCCCATTGTGCTAATATTTGGCCTCTAGTTATATTGCTTTATCTTTGAAAAGCCTTCGTATGAGTAATTAACATCCCCTCTCGAATCGAGTCAGTTGTTGTCAGGGAAACCATGCATATCATGCTCTGACAATGGAAATAGTCATTCTTTCTCTCATCTTGTATCCTTCCATCATCATCTCTAGTGTGAGTCCATCAGTCACATTGCTATTCAAGGAGAGTGGTCTAGAGGGCGGTGTACCTTGGTTCCAACTTTCCTCATTTTTTCATGCCTCATATAAAGCAAAGGGAATCATGATTTCCCTTTGACTTAGTTGTTTCTCGCGTGCTCGACTCCAGCTCATTATCGCACAATCAAGAATCATACACTTGATGGTCTGGTAATCTAGTATATTGTACCAATACTTTTCGGGTGTGTGTGATATGTTCCAGACCTCATGAGGGGGTGGCCCTTCAACTATCCCCCCACATGCCCAGATGTTAGCCCATTATGATCCAACCTCAGATGTAGTTCCGTAGATTTAACTGGCTTGGTTCTCATCGCTTACAGTGCCCACAACATGCATGTCTTATTCATATGACCCATTTGAATCTTCAGAGCCATTTCTTATGCAGCAGAGCTTATTTGGTTGTGATTCCCCTCACCATGTTATCTTGAGGGGCATTATGTCTCATCTACTCACATCAACATATGTTATTCTATTCAGTCTTGACCTCTATTTTCCAGGAATATTATGTATATGGGACTCATTGTATTATTGTATCACATTCTGGCCCATTGATACCAACATATCTTGTACTTTGTAGCTCAATCCCACATTATTGGGCACACCATTATTATTTGTATTCAGTTATCTCTACGGGTAGAGGTATGCCTCACCTGCCTCATTTGAGATAATGTACTCCAAAATAAAAGGATACTTATATCATATTAGTAGGTCTCACCCTCTCCATTTCTTCGTCCTTCCTTGCATTGCTTCAACTCTCTCTCTCTCTCTCTCTCTCTCTCTCTCTCTCTCTCTCTCTCTCTCTCTCGCTCTCTCTCTCTCTCGCTCTCTCCTTTGGTGTCTCGTGGAAGTGTAATTGACAACGTATTTTGTGTAGGTTTTAACCCCATATAGAAATTACCTGCATACGAATTCTAAATCACGGGAAAAATAAAAATGCGAGAGCATCACACATAAAACACATATACATAGAGATTTCCCACTGGATCCCAAAACCGAGACTACCAGCTTGATTTTTCATTATTTTCCTTTCAATGTTACAATACATATTTATACAT
>APFE030565141.1:0-11485 GCA_000404065.3 Pinus taeda | reverse complement strand
CAACTAAAACTCAGTACTTCCTACCATCCGCAAACAGATGGCCAAACTGAAGCAGTCAACAAATGTCTAGAAACCTACCTTAGGTGTTTTACTTCAGAAAAACAACACCTTTGGGTACAGGGGCTACCTCTGGCAGAATGGTGGTATAACACCAACTATCATGCCACCACCAAATGACTCCCTATGAAGAAGTATATGGTCAACTCCCATCTTCACCTACTTCATATCTCAAGGGCTGCTCAAAAGTCCAAGCAGTGGATCAACTCCTACAACACCGCGCAACTATGCTCGATCATCTTCGAGAAAATCTTCATCAAGCTCAGAACCGCATGAAGCAACAAGTAGACCAGCATCGCTCAGAGCGCCAATTTCAAGAAGGGGATCAGGTCTTTTTACGGCTCCAACCATATAAGAAAACGTCACTCAAAGAAAAGGGATGTCAGAAAATCTCTCCCAAATTCTACGGACCATATAAAGTACTTCAACGCATTGGAGAAGTGTCCTACAAGTTGGCTTTGCCACCTACTGCAAAAATCCATCCAGTTTTTCATGTCTCATGCCTCAAGAAAGTGATTGGGAACAATTGCAGAATTCAGACTAGTCTACCGGAATTGGACGAAGAAGGATCCATCTGGCTTCAACCGGAACAGGTCCTCGACTCACGATTCAAGCAACTGCGCGGCCGCATGATTAAGGAATTCCTAGTAAAATGGAAAGACACCTCTCCAGAAGATGCAACTTGGGAGCCAGCCACTATTCTCCAGAAGTTTCCGCAGCTTCAGCCTTGAGGACAAGGCTAGTCTTAAGGGGGTGGGCATGTTAGGGTCCCACCCTAACCCCCTTATCTATGTAATGGGACCACGTCATAATCAAGAGTCAATAAAGCCCATATTAATAATTGTAAGTGGTTAATCTGCAATTAAAAAGGAACCATAGTTAGTTGCAAATAGGCATTAGATAGATGGTATTAGTAATAAGCGGTATTGACCCGTGGTATTACTCATAGGAGTCATATATAAAGGATAGAAACTCCCTGCAAGGAGCATCGTGTCTTATTTTTGTAATCGAGCTCTACTCTATTGGAGGTTTCCCCCTCGAAGAGGCAAGTGAACATTACTCTCTGAATAATAAAATCATTGCCATTCTGTGTTCTGGGTATCTTTTCTTCGCATATTCTATGTTCTCGGTCTCTTTTCTTCGCATATTCTGTATTTGGGTATCATTTCCAAGTTAAGAGCATAACACAGTACATATACAAATATTCAGATGTTAGGCAGTTTAAGGACAATTACAATTTTTTGGCCTGGAAGGATAAACCATTCTATTTTGATTTTGGATGGGTTATCATGTTGTTAGGTGGCCAACAGACCTGGTTTACCACTAGGCAGGTTGAGGCCACCTAACCACTTAGCATATGGATGTAATATGTCTATTTTTTATTTTAACGTAAAGAAAGGCCATACCAAGCTTACAAAAAAAAATGATCATATTTAGATGTACATTTCATAATTATTAAGATTTACTATTTACTAACTTATTTATTGACATAATGTTGGGATTTTATTTTTTCTTTTACATATTAAATTTTTAGTAATTTTATACTTTTTATGACATTGACGTCCCCTCGTTTCCCTAAAATTTCCCTAAATTTTGGGGTTCCTTATATACATCCCCCTTGTGCATATCCTCGCTCCGGAATTTCCTGTCCCAGAAACTCGGTGGAACATTGTATAGAAGGGGCATTAAAGATAACATAATTAAATAGATATGACGAGAAATGTGAAGGGAAGTTAGGGAGAAGGATATAAAAGTGGATTAATGACAAATTCTATGGATAATTGGTTACAAAAGATGACTTAGTTTGTAGTCATCTTTGTGACAAGAGATGACAAAGGGATGGAAATGAAAGTTATCAAAGAAGACATAAAAATTTGATATTGACAAATAGTATGGATAGTTGGTTGCTAAAACAACTTTGTTTGTAGCCATATTTGTTAGTGAAATTATTGTGTTGATTTTTTAAATTTCTATGGCTTTCAAATTAATGATGCAATCTGAATAATGAGAGTTGAAATTGAAACTTTGGTTTGATTAAAAAAATTGAGGTGTTTAATGTTATGAGTACACTCTTCAACAATAGATTTGGAATATCATTTATAAAAGATTCTTTGAGCTATGTTTGAATATATTGATTGATTTGCTCAATGTAATATTTGTCACTAGAATGAGGAATTTGATAAACTCCTTAACAATGAACAAGGTTTGTTTTATCTTTGACAAATCTAAATAATTGTTTAAACATCTTGTGAAATTTAAAGAAACTTTTATTGTTCCTTTTGGCTAATATTTTCAGAATTCAATCGATGTAAGGGAGGAAATGTGCACCACAATATTGTGAGCTCAAAGATTACAAAAATAAAGGCTTATGAATCTTGATTAATTGCACTTAAATCATCAAAAAATGAAATCATAGACATGTGTAATGCGGTGAAAAAATTATGTACTTCAAGGTAGATAAGAGCTAGGAAATGAACGTTATATATATATATATATAGTAAATAAAAACTTTATGAGTACATGTAGCTCAATGTAGCAAAGAGTTAGAAATTTGTCACATAAGAATTCCACACATAGAAGTATTTATGGCCTATTAGTTAGTGCTACTATTGGTAGCATGGTGTTGGCAACAATATCAACAGTTGGGCTAGTTGTGTGTTGGCATTGATGTCAACTAGGTGTTCATGTATGGTTTTGATGATATTGTAGGTTGTTGATATGTTGTTTATACATGGGTGATACATGTGTTGGTAGATTTGGTTAGTGTAGATTGTAAAGTCTGAATTCTATAATCCATATGTGACGCTTGTGTGAGAAAATCACATACACACATGGATATCATGAAGGTCAGTCAAGTACATGACCCTACATGCAGAAAATATAAAACCAAAGGCTTTCCTGGGGTATTTGCTAAAGGTATTTGGAGGAAAAGAGTTGATTGATATAGTCCTGAATGACTTGATTTGTTCCATGTTTATCTAGTCCAAAATGATTAGCAATGATGGAATGCAATGAATGCATGTTGATTTGGTCGATTGGGAAAGTTAGTTTAGATGGTGTTGTCGTGGATTAATCAAGGTTGGTTTCTATGCGTTTTGGATGTTGAATGCATACAAACGTAGCTATTTAGTAATTATTAGGCTATATGATGAATCATTAGAATGTTGGAGCAATATCAAAGAAGATTCCTGCATATGAGGAGGACCAGTTGGTAGAGTGTGTTTCTTGTGTGTTAAGAAGGTGGTTGAGTGTTGAAGTAGTTACAATATGTTGTTGTTATGTATTGTTGGGTGAGATTATTTGAGTGCATGTGCAGATAGAGTTTTTGATGGATGAGTATGTATACTATTGCTATTCTTATTATGTATTTCTGCAATGGTTTGAGTAGTATGAGGGTTATATGTTGCAGAGATATTGTTGTTGCTAGGATTTGTTAGAGAGTATGCAAAGAGAAGAGTTGATTGTTGAGTATTTTTAAATGTGTTGGGTCAATAGAGGTTCTGTATTTAGTTTGAGTAGAGAGATATATGTGTGTCTAGTGTGAAAATTGATGAAACAAGGTCCATAGTGATTTGTGCAGAGTTTCGTGGGCCCAGTTTGAAAATGTATGAAGTGTGGTCCATAAGGTTTTGAATATTGAGGTATTCAAGGGCAAGTGGCAGCTTGCTAGCAAGTGGTGGCTTGCTAGTATAGGGATTAGTGGCTTCCTACAAGTGGTGGCTTGAGAAGTTATTGGAGGTTGTGGCTTCCAGCAGGTTTGGGCCTTAATATTTGTGGAAGAGGTGGCTTCCATCCAGTGGTGGTCTGAAGTGGGTGCGTTCTCGTGTACATCGCAATTCGAGGCTTGCACACTGTTGGGTGATTTAGTTGTCTGCTAAATCCCCGTCATTTAATTTATCAATCCGGGGAATCGTAAATTTAGAAGCAAACCACTATATATGGGACCTTAGATGAAACATGTGTAAGAAGTTTGTTTATAATGGAAATGTATATTACAAATCTAAACTATCATATCTATTCTATTAAAGCATAAAAATAATGTTTGATCAATGGAATTATTTTACTTTAGAAGATAGAGAAGAGTCTCATGTTCAAGAGTCCTCGTTGTCCTTCTACCATCTGTCTATAATAACATTGCCAAACACCTAAGAAAGAAAAAAAAAAGCATGTAAATGAAAGCAAGTAAATATTGTTTCCAATTCAATTCTTATCTTATGGAGAAGAGTCTCCTAACTTAGGAGGACTTGATCTCTAGATACTGAAAGGGAATCAATATTCACATAAATGTAATCTAGGAAAGAATATGAGAAACTAAATCTTATTTCAATTTAATCTAGCTCATGAAGAAGGGACTCCTAACTTAGGAGTTCTTGGTTTTCCTTCTCACATCAAAACTAGCTATTGAAAGGAGATCAACCTTCACACAACAAAACATGGCCACAACATGAATTCATACTAAAATTATCTACAAGTATTTACAAGAAAGAAATAAGATGAACATCATAATTAAGATTAGTATATTCACAACATTACTTTACAACAAAGTGCACTTATCTTAGTATGGGGATCCTTCCATTCCTCAATGAGCACACATGAGCAACTATCACACCTTAAGAATCAAACAACACTCATAACTCATGATTTGGAGAAAATGATATTATTCATGTTGAATGAACAATCATAAATTTGGTGCTAATGAATAACTGATAATTGTTTTCTCTCCCTCCTCCTCCTTAACATGATTTGGAGGATGCTCCTCTTATTTATACATGAATTAGGGATATCTACTCAATAAATGTAGATCCCTTAAATATCTACTAGACCCACACTTGTCTCAACTTATCCCTAAATACTAGATATAAATCCCATGACACATCAAAATCTCCATGATCTTCCTACTTGGAATATGGTCCACCTCTTAAGTTGAAATTCGAATTTGATCTTGGGAGGCCACATAAGGGTGCCTTGGAAGCTTCCAAATGATCTACACATGTCATCAAACTCATGCCACTTTTAGCTATAAGCAAATACATGTTATTTCTCTAACTTTTAACCATAAATTCACTCTAAATACATGAAATTAATAACTTTGGAAAATGAGAATATAAACTCATATGGTAATGGAAATATAGGGTTATGTAATGATAATATGGTGAAATGGGATGACAAAATGAGTATAAAAGGTGAAAATGGAGTGAAAATTGAGGTCAATTTGGCAGCCCAACATACCCCCCAACTTAAGTTATTGCGTGTCCTCATGCAATCTATTGCATTGAAAATGATGGATGAAGTCGAGAATGTGGATCTTTTATTACTATTACTGAACTTGTTGAATCTTCTCTTGAATCATATAGTCTTCGTCTCATCCCATATCATGGCACAATTCTTTCCATGTGAATGAATGTGTCGATATCGAACATGGAAATAAGTCATTGGATTACCGACCATTGAAGGATGTTGTTAACCAATGCGAGGCAAACTCACCTTAATGTCAATGAGTGCCAAGGTACCCAAGTACATCTTGCAAAGTGCGAATGAATGAGATGATGTTGAGTCACTTGCAAGATCCAACAAACAAGAGACATTAATGTATTCCCATTGTTCGTTGGCGAGAAGACTTGCCATCAGGGCATGCAAGCCTCAAGGTACTAATAATGACTCTAGTCTTTGTCCCAGATAAGGTGTTCAGGTCGATGGGTCAAGACTTGTTGAAAGGTGGGCCTTAAGGAATCGAACATCAGTCAACGCGAGTTCGTACAAATGATTGGTAGGACTATAGATACAAGATGTTATGGTCAAACAGTTTTTATGGCAAGGAAAGCAAGGCAACATAGAGATATGGATGTTTTATTCATGAGGCAAAAAGATGAACTGAATGGTAGGCAAAAATGTATGCAACTCAGAAAAGTAGACATGTATGAAGTCATGATGGATATGGCAATGAACCAATGGACTTTAACATGGATGATTGATGAGGCTTTGAAAGAGAAGTGTGGGAAACAAATCATGACAACAAAACATTTCTCTGTAGCCAAAAATGTCACGACATTTGTAATTAAGTCCTTCAAGCTTCAATAATGAATGTGATTTCGAGAAATCACATCTTCATGGACTTGGATCATCGCGCAACTGTCAAAGCTCAGGTCAAATCTTGCATGAAAATTGTTAGAGCTTTTTTTGAAGAACATAAAATACAAGTATAAATGCTAGCAACAAAATAAAATGAAATGAATTTTTTACTTGTTTCCTTTGTGCGCTAGTTCCTAACTCCAACAAGACAAGTAGCATAAAATGTTTCCAGCTGTTAAGAAATTTCCATTTGCAATTTTTTTTAATTATTTTGAAATATTTTTATTTTTTAATTGGTTTTTTTTAATGTTTTTCTTTTTTGAATTGTTCTAATATTTTTTAATGACTTTGCTTTTTTTTTAATTGTTTTGATTTTTTTTTAATTTGTTTTTTTTTTTTTAAACTTTAAAACTAATATTTATTTTCTATGCTTATAAATAAAACATAATTAAATCAAATCTAAAAAAAATGTTAAAAATAAAATAAAAATTGTTTTTGCATATTTTTTCTTTTCTTTTTTATTATTAGAATTGTTTTAATTTTTTTTCATTGTTTTGTTTTGTTTATTGTATCGAGTTATCTGACCTTCCTGTGCTACTTAAAATTGCATTTGCCTATTCAGTGACTTTGCTAGTTTTCTTGAGCACCTCCTATCTCAGTGCGAGATGAAGGGTTTGAGTCTTGAATGGATCAACTGAGTCTTGCTTGACAATACCCTTGAACAAATTGGGCATCAAAGAACAAATACTGTCGTGCTCGAATGGATCTTTTGGAGAAGAATGCAGCGGCTGTGCGGCTGTAGATGGCATCGCGGTTGCTCAAATCTCCAGTGTCCGACATTCAAAATCTGCACCTGCACCTGAGCGCGATTTTAAGTAAGAACTGAAGAAATGTGATCGAGATTTCTCAACAGCAGCTCCAGTGGATACAGAGAGCTGCAATGACATGCTACATTGGGGTTTAATACAAACCTCTGGCCATACAGAACTAAACCCTTGCCTCTTATAGCAGAATTCCGGTGTCTTCAAGTTTTATTCACCAAAGTTGTGCCAGTATATCACTATCTGACGATGCAATTTCTTCACTGTTATATTTTAGCAGCGATTCATACTGTACCACCTTCACATAGTTCCATTATTATGTAGACATTGTTAACATCCTCACAAGAATCATAGAATTTGACCAAAGTTGTGATGCCTCGAAAATGCTTTTAAAATTTTGACCTCTACAAACAAAACGTATTAATGCATCTGTACATAAAATGCTAAAACAAGACAAGCCGAGAAGGCTTAACAGTTCTCCGATAGAAGAGAGGATAAAACAAAACTCCAAATTCAGTGACTTGAGGCAATCACAAAAGTATAGATAACTGCATTTGGAATGGAACAAATTATATTTACAGCATGATAAATGGAACAAAATACCTCGGATATAGAACTAAAAGTAAATATGGGTATTTCAAGAGTGTAATCAATACCAAGATGAGGTGAGCACTGCATATACCCCTGCCAGACAGGTATAATTGGAAGAAGCTTGAGACAATCTCTTGTAAGCCTTATTAGGATCTAAATTATGAATGAGCAACTTACTCTATATCTGCTAGAGGGTGAACTCATCACATCCTTAGTAAGATGCACATTGAGTGGGTAGGCCAACTGAAGGTAAGCAGGATCCTCGAGACATCAAATTGTTTTGTTCCACACAGCTTATTAAAAGTTCAGTATTCACACAGGTTGCAGTTATCGCTTCATATATCATTTCTTCAGTGACAAAGCCGCTGCAATCCCACCAGCAACTAATCCTACTACAGTGACCGCAATACCTATGCCAATCACACCTTCTTTTGTAAGTTTCTCTTCAAATACTTTCCTCAGTGAAATGCTTGCCCGAAGTCTGGAGCTATCTGTAATGCTTGGTCTAAACACAGTCTGCTCCTTGGATAATCTTCTGCCCTGTAGTGACCTACTGCAAGAAGATAAAGTATCTCCCTTCTCTACAAAGCGCCGCCATCTCTGTCTAAGGCAGCTTCCAACATTGCTATCCCTCTTTGAACGTCTAGAGGACGTCGGGAATGTACCAGCGCCCATGATAACCTCATTATGTTCTCAGTGTTACCTGTACCTTTTGAAAGACCATCTCATTCTCCAAAAAATTCACGCTCACAGTTAGCGATAATGTCGCATCTGTCCATGGCAGGTTATCACCCGATCCAAAGAACGATCCAATGGAATCCATAATGTTGTTGATGTTTTTAGTCATGATGCCTTCTCGAGCAAACCCAAATTACCTGTCTATGAAGTATGTCAATGGCAACCAAAAGAATGACAAACGAAAGTAACTTGAAGGCTAAGAGATTGCATGAGAAATTGGCGCTATCTATCCCAAATTTTATGAACTGAAACCTGAACTGGCGCGATCTTCTCCATGAAGAACTGAACTGAAAACTGAATTTCCTCATTGGTCAGTTTGACTTCTAAAAATATTTCTCAATAGATATTAGATCTTCGAATGAATGATGGACTAGGGCAATCGATATCTTAGAGAGAGAGAGAGATCACAAGAAATCCGAGAAGACAACTTTTGAGGAGTTTCAAGGATTTTTCCCTGATTAATTTTAGGTGATGCGTGAAAAATTACGGGCAGTTGAAACCGCCACAAAGGATGATTGCAATATGATAGTTTTTTTAGTTGATTTTCACAAGGCACCCTTCGAAACAAAGCAGACACGACTCCAGCATTGAGCAGATCTGTACGTCTACGAGGATCAGACTTCATATCTTGGAAGGCGGTACTACTGAGAACAAACTGTGATTTCTAAGATGATTCGTCAGCGACCACAAACGTCACTCCGGTTTCGGAACACAGAGGATTGCCAGTGCGTTTTACCTGATAGCATGATCCACGGCCTTTTCCTCCTTTGTATAGATCTGGAATTGCCGAAGCCACTTTTGAGTCAAAAGGAAACTGTTTCACAAGGCTACCATATCCGCATGCACCGCCTTCGCTTCCGGCGCCATCTGCAGGGCCATTCCACCTTGCAGCGGCGGGCTGCCAACCTGCCCTTTTCCCCTCAATCACCGCTGGATGGCGTTTTCCCACACGCACGCCCAAAGTGGTGTGAGAGCATATCGTTATTGTTAAGCAAGCTCCCAGCGCTACCAAGTAACCCACGTAAAGGTTCCACTTCATTTTGTCTGAGGCAATAGTAACAGTAGTATTGCGAGAATTGGGTGCAAAACTGTTGATCCCAACCCAACGAGCGCAACTGTGGGGTTCGGCTCCCCTCCGCAGACTCCAGGTCGACCGATTTAACGATAACGGAATTAGAGTATGTGTTCCCAGACAGAAATTTCCAAATTTTTTACGGAAAATGGAATTAATCGAGACGGGAAAAAGAGCTGAATGCAATGTGCTCTCCTGTTGTTGATCCCGCAGCCCATAAATTAGTTATATATATATATATATATATTATATATATATATATATATAGTATATATATATTATATATATATATATATTATATATATATATATATATGGTATTAGAACTAAATGAAATATTTGTATTTGTTTTTTTTTTTTAACTAAAAAACAATTAAATTTTATTCCTAAATTTTTATATATTTTTTTAAATTCGATTTATTTTCTAATTGTTTTTTTCTAACTTAAACAAAAAAAATAAAATTGATTTTTTTTTGTTTTTAAATTAGTAAAAAAAAAAAAAAATTGTTTAAACTAAAAAAATAAAATAAAGTCTATTCCTAGTTACTACCAAAATAAATTTAAATAAAAATAAAAAGCAATGTATTCCTAAGAATTTTTATGTGAAAATCATTTTTTTTTTTTTTAAATTGAATTTATTCTAATTATTATATTGTTTTTAAAGAATTTAAATTTTATTTTAATCCTAAAACAATATGGAAAATTTATTGATTTAGGATGAAAATTTTTTTAGCAAATGGAGACAACTATATTGCAAACTCTGAAAACATTTATATACATTCTACTTTCTGATCCTCGAGATCGTACAAAGACGTAGGAGGAGAGCATACTTATTCAAACTGAAAATATGATCCTACCTACTCTATGCTAATTGAAAATTACAAACTATTACGTGTAATTAAATTTCGAGTGTAACCATTCACGCAATAGTAGTAAAAATATATTCATTTTCAATTTTGCAATTTTAAAATGAAAATACACAAGGATGATCGATTCTAGTTTTTGTGAGTATGATCTAATGAAATAAAAACAAAATCGATCTAACCTGGTACTTGTTTGAAACCATTGAAACCACCTTTCGATAAGGCTTTCATATGCGTGATTTCCACTCTGATTCAAATCATGCTGCAACTTCTCTTCATCCTCCTCATTCTCTTGTTCAAATAATTGTTCATCATTAGATATACAGGATGATTCTTCAAATGTTAATTCATTGTTTTCTTCTAGAGGAGTAGTTAAGCTTTTGGCTGCTATCAAGATCTCTTCTTCGCAAGAAGAGGAGATCCTAACACTTGCTAGGATCTGAGCAAGTTGTTCCAAACTTATACTCATTGTTTTTCCATATACACATATGGATCTTTATTGTGTTTTTGTATTTTTTTTTGAATGGGAGGGTTTTTTATTTGCGTTCTATTTCTATGTTTTCGATATGAGAATAAACTTAAATGAAAATTCCTAAATGCAATTAACCTTAAATGATCCTAAATAAAAATTCTTCCTAAACAATCTTCTTAACTAGCTTACATCTAAGTTTGCTTCCCCGACAACGACGCCAAAATGTTGGGCGATTTAGTTGTCTGCTAAATCCCTGTCATTTAATTTATCAATCCGGGGAATCGTAAACTTAGATGCAAACCAATATATATGGGACCTTAGATGAAACAGGTGTAAGAAGTTTGTTTAGAATGGAAATGCATATTACAAATCTAAACTATCAGATCTATTCTATGAAAGCATAAAAATAATGTTTGATCAATGGAATTATTTTACTTTAGAATATAGAGAAGAGTCTCTTGTTCAAGAGTCCTGGTTGTCCTTCTACCATCTTTCTATAATAACATTGCCAAACACCTAGGAAAGCAGGAAAGAAAGCATGTAAATGAAAGCAAGTAAATATTGTTTCCAATTCAATTCTTAGCTTATGGAGAAGAGTCTCCTAACTTAGGAGGACTTGATCTCTAGATACTGAAAGGGAATCAATATTCACATAAATGTAATCTAGGAAAGCATATGAGAAAGTAAATCTTATTTCAATTTAATCTAGCTCATGAAGAAGGGACTCCTAACTTAGGAGTTCCTGGTTTTCCTTCTCACATCAAAACTAGCTATTGAAAGGAGATCAACCTTCACACAACAAA
>APFE030565127.1:207146-220009 GCA_000404065.3 Pinus taeda | reverse complement strand
TTTCTCCCATGTAGTTAAATGCCCTTTCCTATAACCATACATTCAACAAGCTGAAAAAAATAAATTTGCTGAAAACACAAATTCTGGAAAATTTACAGAATGCTGGAAATTGCAGAAATAAAAATCAGCAATAATAAACAGCCATTAAAACACATTAAAACACTGATATTTTTTTTCAACGTGACCCTGGAAAAACCCCCTACAACTCTTGGGGAAAACCAGTTTGAGAGCTCTTCTTTATTTCTGAAAAATGTCTTTTTACAGCAAGAAATTTCAGCAAAAAATTACAGCAAAATGATTTTTTCAGCAAGCAAACTTATCCGTTTTCAGCCCAACGGACCACCTGGAAACTTGTCTTTCTGTTGTTCTGATTTTGCTGAAGAGCTGCCTGGTATGTGTGCCAAACTGCTGCCTCTTTCTCCTTCTTGTCCCGAAATCTCCCTTGCTCTCTTGCTCTCCTTCTCCCAATCTGCTCATGAAAGAATGAATGATCTTTTCCTCCTTTTCCTCTTTTAATATAACTCCAAGTGACTTTTGGGTGATCCAAATGACTTTTGGGTGATCTCTAAATCCAATGGCTGAAATAGATTTAGATCAATGGCTGAGATTAAATGCACATTTAAATCTCACTTTCTATTTTTTAATTCACCCACTTTAATAAAGACCCACTTAGTCATTTATTTCCAAAGTCACTTTTCCTTTCTAATTTTTCATTGACTTTATAAAAGTCACTTTAAAATTAGACTTTAGTAACTTTATCACTTAAAGTCACTTTTAAATTAGATTTAACTTTATAAAACTTATAAAGTTACTTTAGGAGAAAAATTAAAATCTTTTGGACACTTTTCCCTAGGCCAAAGATCAAAGCCTAAGGGAACCACCTGTCCTCCGGTACCAAATTTCAACATCTAGTCAACACTAGGCCAAACATTTGTTTCATTGTCAACACCCTTAGTCAGTTCATGGTGGAACCGAAAAGGGTACATTGGGCAATAGCTAGGCACATTCTTAGATATGTGCGTGGAACAGTGGGATATGGGTTGAAGTACACCCGAGGAGATGATGTCAGATTGAGCAAATTCACAGATGCAAATTGGGCAGGTAGTTCAGTACACCGAAAAAATACCTTCGGGTATTGCTTTAGCGTTGCATCAGGAATGATCTCTTGGTGCAGTAAGAAGCAGATGTCGGTAGCTCTGAGCTCGGCAAAAGCAGAATAAATGGCGTCAACACAGCTACGTGTGAAGCTATATGGCTTAGAAAATTGCTTATGAATTTGTTCAGGAAGACGATGGAAGTGACAAGTGTTCACTGTGATAATCAAAGTTGTATCAAACTCTCTGAGAATCCAATATTTCTTGATCGATCGGAACACATTTATATCAGATATCACTTTATCAGACACTGTGTTCAGCGTGGGGTTGTACAGCTGCAGTATGTCCCCACAGGAGATTAGGTAGCAGACATACTAACAAAGGCTCTAGGAAGAGCTAAGTTCATCCAATTCAAGGAGCAGATGGGTATGGTAGAGAACTCGTTTCAATAGCAGGAACAAATGGTTTCTCAGTTGCAGCAGCAACAGATAAGAGGGAGTTGCAGTGCAGATCCAGTAGTTGGCAGCAGTATCCAGGGACAGCAGCAGCATAGATGCAGCATTTGCGCAGTAGTTGGTGGACAGTAATGTTAGACATCAACAGCACAGAGGAAGATGACACAGAGTCTGGGTGATGCTTCAGCGAGTTACATTACTAGAGCACATTCCTCGCTAAGAGGGAGTGTTGATTTATAGTAGCATCGAATGTGCTTTAAGCTTCAAAATTGCAGGGAGGCTAGGACAGATGTATTCCAAAATACCCAGAAATCGTTTTTGGGAAATTCCACCAGGAGACAGTTTTATTAAAATAATTAATTATTTTTAATGGATGCCTAAGTCTAAACTTAGGAAATTAAAATAATTAAGGGTATTAATAAAACTGGGAGTGAATCTTCTAGAAAAAAAGAGATCGAATCAATATGATCTGAGCGATTGATTAGAATTTAATTTGAGTCGTTGATTATTCAACGAGAAGATTATAAGAAGGACTTCGATGGGCATTTGGAAGACACACTAGGCAAATACTCAGTTGCCCAAGTAGATCGATTTTCTAACTAGCTGAAGTTCGGCAAGAGGAAATCAAATCAGAGGGTGAGTTGCATGTGAGAGAGAGAGGGTATCAGCAATAGTCAAGAGTGCAGGAAACCACAGGAAGAGGCAGCGCAGAAGAGGGACGCAGCTCACCCACGCAGAGACAGGACGCAGTGACAGCGCAGTCACTGCGCAACGGGTGACGCAGTGTGGCTAGCGTGAGGGCAACAAGTCCTCTTAGGTGTCAGAAATTCACTGTGGAGTGGGGAAATTTGATTGTAAAATTTCTCTCAGTGATTCTTCTTCTATTCTGCTATCCGTAGATTGTACATGAGATTTTACTGAAGAATGATAAAAGAAACCCTTATCTGTTGCACCGATTTTCCCACATTTGGTTTTTCCGGGGACAATTGTCCAAAAATAACTGTGTAATGCGTTATTGTTGTGCTAGTATTTTCCTTACATTCATTTTCCGCAGTAATTAATTTGTGAAGATTGCAGTGTATGTATTTTGATATTTGTCATAGACAACTACAAATAATTTGTTTCAGTAAATTAACAAATAGAAGAAATATTATCAATTGCTGCAGTAGGATTTGGAATTTCCATATTTTCACGGTATATAACTTGTATTCAACTCAAAAGATTTACATACCACTAATAGAGAATTGCAACAGCAATATGAGAGAGAAATACATGAATACATGATAGTATACTTTCGTCAAACACTTAGGCTATAAGTGTCTAATGCACAGGAAAGGTTCGGTCCTTCAAATTCGATATGTACTCTCTCCACACTCAACAATCTGGTTCAACCTATAGAACTCGGTCCTTTGAGCTAATAAGAGAATCTTCACAAGTGCACACAGGCCACAAGGATAAACCAACCCAATAAATAACTCGACCTCTAAGATCAAACCCAAAAATATGCCTTCATATCAGTGAGCCCCTTTAGGACTGTTATCAGTCAATTCGGCCAGCAAAATGGCACTCGGCCCCTTCAATCATGCCTCTGAAATATTAGCAGCTCGATCTGTAGCAGATGGGCTACAATAATAGTGACCTCGGCCTCTCTTCAGCGCTGGTGAAACAAGCACGACCAATAATGAAACTCGATCCCATTTAGCCTTTTGAACTCGTCCTCTACCCAGAAATTGGTCACCGCATTCTTTTAGGAATCTGCCCAGTGTCTTCCAAAGAATGGTCACTCATAGTAGAGGGAAACTCGACCCTATACTCAAACAACCAGAATATTCGGTCCCCAAGAGAAATGCTTCTCAATCTACAGGAAGAGAATATGGAATATCAAAGGTTGGATTATAAAATCAACTGATAACACCTTTGAACTTACTCCATCTTTATCATTGTCTTCTTCTCCATCAACAATGAATCGCAATGTTAGAATTCTGAGTGATCTCACTCCTATACCAGCAACCAGAATGAGGGTTTCCAAAAACCCTAGTCTCTTTCTCAAGAGCTCTCCAAATTCTAATTTTCAAGTGAATGAATATAAAATTGAGGAGAGACTCCTCATATCCCCTTTTTTATAACCCACTTGATTCTTTTGCCACATTTTTAATTTTTATTTTAATAAAGTCGCTTTAGTGGGTTTTCTCACTTTATAATTTAAAAGTGAATTTTCATTAACCTAGGACCCATGTCCTCCTTCTTCCCATTTAGCTTTTATAATGTTATCTCCTAGGAGAATTGTGTTCCCTTGATTAATCTTTCTAGTCCAAGCTTATGGCAACTTAATTAAGCTAGCAAAATCTTCTCCTTATGTCTCCTAAGTGGATGGGGAAATTCCAATGGTGGTTTCAAGCACATAGTTTTGGTGGCTTGTGGTTTTAAAGCCTATGGATTACATGTGATGAAGCCTTTAAAGGGCTTGGAGATTTTCCATTGTGATGTGCCTGAATTGAGCAGAAGGCTCACTTGGCCAGGTTAAGATGTTAGCCAGCTTAATTGCTTTTAAGTCCAAGTATGGTTGCTCTTAAGCCATGAGATAATGATAAATATGTTCTTGGTTGGTTTTTCCCTGATTCGGATTTTCCAAGGTAAATCATGGTGTGCATGGATTATATGTAATGTTGCGATGTATAATTTTTATCATTATATCTCTCATATTGTTTTTATCTCTAACAAGTGGTATCAGAGCCAAGGGATCATGGCCTATAGAAAAGGTGATGGCTACAAATGCTAGCACATTTTATGTTGAAGCTAAAGCTAACATAGAGAAGTTTGCTTAAGATTTGACCCACATACAACAAGATTTCCTCAAAGGAAATAGAGGTACAATTGGGTGAGATGCAGCCATAGAAGCAAGATCAAGTTGTTAATTAAAGTTGGAGATGGAAGGGTTTTGCAAAATTTAGAAGTGCATTAAATTTGGCAGAGGGACCTATTACCCACCACCTATGGGTGACCCCTATAGGAGAAGTTTTCTCCTAGATTTGGCTTTAGTCAGCAGTCCCTTGCAACTACCTGATAACTCAGTGTGCTACTATTCTTTGCCACTTGAGTCGGATATTGTGTGCCTTCGCATATTTGTCATTATTGTATGTTTGAAGGTGGGCCATCCAACCCTACAGGTTTGATTTTTCATTATGTAATTGGGTGTTTATGCTTGCTTTTCTTGGGCACATCTGAGCATGGATTAATGGGGGGATTCGACGGAAAGGAAGGGTTTGGGTTGTACTCTTGTTTCTTTACCTCAGGTTTGGGGGGTTAATCTTGTACCCTAGTCCCATGGGATCTCCTTTATTGGCCATTAGCTTTAGGAGTGGCTCTACTTAGGAAACTGTGATTTTGGTTGCGTGGTCCTGCTTCCCGATACCATATATGTCACTTCCCTCTGCTTATTACAAGCCCTTTTCACATTTTCCCTATCTAGGTCCACATTTGTCCATTCGGTCCACAAAGTGTTAGCCTCCCCCTCCCCTTGTCTACGCGTTGGGTCAGGCTTGGAACGATGCCCCAGAGGTTGATGCAACTAAAAAGAAAGATAAAAGCATAATATGGCCACATACAATAGGAAATGTACCACAAAATGCAAAAGATTTTTAGGACAATAAAATTTAGCATGTGGGCAAAAGACAAGCATGATCTCTACCCCTATCATTATGGTCATCACTCTAGTTCCTTGTGTTGAAATTTGGTACCAGAGGACAGGTGGTTCCCTAAGGCTTTGATCTCTGGTCTAGGGAAAAGTGTCCAAAAGAATTTAATTTTTCTCCTAAAGTAACTTTATAATTTTTATAAAGTTAAATCTAATTTAAAAGTGACTTTAAGTGATAAAGTTACTAAAGTCTAATTTTAAAGTGACTTTAATAAAGTTAATGTAAAATTAGAAAGGAAAAGTGACTTTGGAAATAAATGACTAAGTGGGTCTTTATTAAAGTGGGGTGAGTTAAAAAATAAAAAGTGAGATTTAAATGAGCATTTAATCTCAGCCCTAGATCTCAATCTATTTCAGCCATTGGATTTAGAGGTTACCCAAAAGTCACTTTGGATTAGATTAAAGGAGGAAAAGGAGGCAAGAGGTCATTCATTTTTTCATGAGCAGATTGAGAGAAGGAGAGCAAGAGAGCAAGGGAGATTTCTGGACAAGGAGGAGAAGGAGACAGCTGCTTGGCACACATTCCAAGGCAACAGTTGAGCAGATTTGTACAGCTGATTCAACACACAGTGAAAGGCTGATTTTGGCACGATTTTCTAGAAATCCATACAGCTAGTTTGCACAGAAATCGAGGAGTGGTTTGCACAGAAATCGAGGAGCAGTTTGCTTTTTTTTTGCACGCAAATCGAAGTCCGTACAACACATTTAATGCAGGCTGTATAGCAACATTTAAGGCTGAAAGTGGGCACAAAAATCGAGGAGGCCGTACAGCATTTATTGCTGTCCTGTTTGCTGTAATTTCCAGTTTGCTGTGAGGCACGGGAAAAGAGATAAGTTGTAAATTTGCTTGCTGATTTTTTACTGAATATTTCTCAATGTAAAAAAGGCATTTTCAGAAATAAAGAAGAGCTCTCGAACTGGTTTTCCCCAAGAGTTGTAGGGGATTTTTCCAGTGTCACATTGACCAAAAATCACTGTGTTCAAATGTGTTAAATGACTGTTTATACCTGCTGAATTTTATTTCTGCATTTTCCAGCATTCTGTAAAATTTCCAGAATTTGTGTTTTCAGCAAAAATTTATTTTTTCAGTTGTTGAATGTATGGATATGGGAAAGGGTATTTAACTATATGGGAGAAGTAAGGTGAAACTAAAAACCAGGGTGGGAAATGAGAAATTTCTACACCTTGGGAACCTATGAGTGCCCCTTACATCATCAAGGAACCCATGGTTGTCCCAACCCCTAGTGGGCGATGAACTACCCCACCTTAAGGGGGTATTCAACATTATATCTTAAGCATCATGCTCTCATCCCCTTGAGCCCTGAGCAATAAAATGAAAAAAAAAAAAATAAGAGGCAAAAGGCATGTAAAGAAGGGTGGAAATACAAAATTCGAGGTAACTCATGTATCACAATTGCTTCTCCTTGCATTCATACACCCAAGGGGTGGGCCTCCTTCATCATAGCTACCCTTGTACCATGACATGTGGCTTGGAGCCTTCCCTTTGTCCCCACTCCATTCCATCATCATTTCACATGACACCTGCCACTTGATGGGCGTACTGTGGACCTGTCATTCCCTTAGAGGTTGAAACCACCTACTAGGGTCCTTTATTAACCCCTCTTGCCGGGTGAGGTAACACCAGTACATGTTCAAAAGCCCAAATTGGAAGGGCGAGCCAGTATGAAGTGTCCACTTCTGCCCTTGATTAGCAAGCTTATTTACACAATTGCATTAATGAATTATTGTATTGGAAGGTGAGGAAATGCATTGGATCTTATACAGGATTGCGTGTGGATTTTCATCTTGGACTTGGTCTCCCTATACGAGATCCAAGCCCTCCAAAGGAACACATTGGCATTTTTAGGGTGAGCATTGAGAACCATGGGCCTTCAACCATGCAAAGCATTGATTGCCACACCATGGGCTTCCTTAGCACCACTACTTGCTTGCTCATGCCCCAGTTATACAGAGATGATGATGCAATTGGACCACATTGCACTCGACACTTGGCAGCTAATCCAGGGCCTAGAGGAGGTTATGTCTTTCCTAGGGAGACATGGGAGGGCATGTGTCATCTTCTAGCCCTCATTGATGGAGCATCGACTTGATCATGAACCACTTGGAGACCCATGAGACACATTTGGAGCCCACAAAGACCAAATAGGAGTTTGGAGATGTTTTGTAGCATTTGGAGGGCAGTTCCCTCTTTATCATCATTCTTGAGGCCCTCTTCCACAAATTGACACAAGAGACCTCAACGCTAACCTTAGAGAGGACTTCGCAATGATGATGTGGGCTAAAGAAGAAATTAAATAATGATTATTTGTTAAGTTATCTTGGTTGGCTTGTAACCAAGGGTCTTCACATCATTTGTTATGTTTTAGGGGCTTTGTAATTAGAAATTCCAATTGCTTAGAGCTTGTATAAATACATGAGACTTAGTCTCATTACAAACTATCACACTTGGGATTTTCGGGTAGCTCGTTGGAGATTTTTGCCCTGCAATTTGTGGAGTGATTTAAACGAATTTAATGCATTTTGATATTTGGAAAATCTCTCTATCTCTCTCGGAGCTTCTCTTTGCCATTTTTATGGATGGATATATTATTCATTGTCTTTCAAGTGTTATTTCATTATTTTTTATCTTGATGAATGTTTGATGCATGGAATATTGTCTTATGGTCTTTGATGTGCCCTAATTAATGAAATTTTGTTAGAACATTGAAGCTATTGGAAGCTTTTCATATGTTACTCATGGATAATGAATGAATGAATGTTCCTAGAGGTTATATTGCACCTTGTATCCTTGAAATTCCATTAAATTTTGCCATCAAAGTATAAATATCTAGAGTAGTTGTGTAGCTCCCACCTTTAGGGCTAGCGAAGTTGCCTCTAGGTCTCCTTGAAAAGCGAATTGCCAAATCAAGTCATTTTTTACTCCAATTCTCCCAATTGTTAGGCACTGGTCATAAATCCTTGGTGATCATATTTAAGTTAACAAATAATCTTTCTTTTCACCTTTTTCTCACCTCTTTTCCTCATCCCTTTAATTATAAGAAGGCCTCTCTAGGGCGTGGTGCGAATTCCAATAGACAAGTGTGTTTTCAATTCGTGTCTCCTCTAGTGATCCTCACATTTTGATGCAATTCCTATGATGGGATCTCTGAAAATTTGATGCCCTAGTCATCACACCAAGTGGGGACCCTAGAAGCTAATCCTTCAACTTGGCAATTTCTTTAAGGCTTGTGCTTTAGCACTTGTTTAAGTATATCATTCATAGCCTTTTCTCTTATCTACCCTGACCTCAGATGAACTCATATATCATCAAATATCTCAACCTTAGGTCTCGTGTAGTCTTCCTTTCAAGGGATTTTTCTTGGAAAATCTTCCTAGTTTCTCCCAAAGCTCACGCTTTTATTGAACCTTTCCATTGAATTCAAATCTATCCTTGATATATCTATCATAAATGAAGAATACTAGGACTCCTCCCGTCAGTGAGAATCCAAGAAGAGAATGGGACTTAAGCTGTGGTGATAAAGGGCCTCTATCTCACAGTATTGTTGTGCCCTCTAGCTTTTGCCTCTTTACAAGGCCTGCTAGTTTGTGCAACAACAGGACCCACAAGTGAAGCTAAGTGGCAGTTATACTTCCACTTAACTTTGACTTAGGAAAATTCTAATTTTCCTATCGTCAAAAAGTAAATTGATCTCAGTAATTCGACTTGGGTTGATGGGCCAATTCGACTTGAGTTAATCGGTCAGTTTGATTTTATAAAAAGGGAAGAGCGCAGACTTGGCTATTTTTATTATGCACTAGAGACTTATGTGTTTAGCTCAGCGAAGAAGGGTTTCCAAATCACCACACTAGGGCAAAAAGAGAGGCCAAATAGCCTCAGTGAATTCTTCAGCCAACGTACATCTTTTCAAGGCCGATTTAGCCTATAAAAATTGCCTAGATCAACCTGTACCAGTTGCACAGATCAGTCTGTAACAACTATGCAGATCACCCTGTAACAGCTACGCAGACAGGGAGGCCGAGTTGGATAAGAGTGCACAGATCAATGTGTTGAGGGACAGTGAATTGAAGGGGAAGTCTTCCCACAATATATGTAATCAATTTCTAAGACATTTTGCTAAGAATAATAATAGAACACACAAGTTGGCAGGTTTTCCCCAGTTGGGGTTTCCTGGGTAAATTCTAGTGTATTGTTTATTGTGTGCTTGTCTTCATGATTTTTTTTTCCACTTCTATTATTTGTTAGAATACTCAGCATATCTACTAAAAGAATTTGGAGTTCAATTGGGTATTAGAAAGCTAACATGGTATCAAAACGGGTCTCTGATTGAAGACCCAAAAGCGTGTTATTTTCCTCAAGAGCAGGTGAAAAACGCATAAAAGGGGACGCAGTTCACTTCAAGGTTGCACTAGGGTTTTTGGCTGCAATCTATGCTAGGGTTTTCTCCTAGCGGACTCTGAGCAAGGATTTATGAATAGATCGAACAAGCAAGATGGCGTATTAGGGGCTGAGATTTGAGGACTGCCTTAATGGGGCCTCGATTTTTTGTTCTTGGAAGGAAAGGATTGGTATAGTATTGGAGGAGCAAGGAGTTTGGGAATTTGTGGAGAGTCAACCAGCTACACCAGCAAATCCTCGGCAACTAGCCCAACATAACAAGAAGGACGCAAAGGCCAAAAGAAAAATTCTTGAAGGAGTCAAGGATCATATAATACCTCACCTCTCTGGAAAGAAGACAGCTCAGGCCATGTGAACAGTTTATCTTAGGGTTTACTTAGGTGCGAGTGAGGTCAGGAAGTTGGTACATAGGGATAAACTCAGAAATATCAAGATGACTAAGTCCGAGTCTGTGATTCCTTACCTGACCAGATTAACCCAAGTGAAGGACGATTTAGTCGGGGTTGGGGAGATAGTCTCGGATAGAGACCTTGCCAGTTTTCACTACTAGGATTTCCCAAGTCATGGGAAAACTTCACTGGTGCAGTGAGTGGTAGAAAAATCTTCTAGATTGGGAGAGGTTATGGAGTGATTGCATGCAAGAGGAGATCCGAAAGCAAGCTAAATCTCGATCTCATGCAAAGACTGAGGAAGAAGAAAAATTTTCCCTCACTGGCAAAAGGGGAAAGGCTAAGGGCAAGAAAAATCCAAGAGGGGTCGAGTCTAGTTCAGGAGGCAAGAAGAAATAAAGATCTGAACCAAGTGAAGTGCTTCTCTTGTCATCAATTTGGGCACTACTCCACCATGTGTCCAAACAAGAAGAAGGGATCCAAGAAGGATCACATGGCAGCATCAATAGAGGTTGAGGAGTTCACTTAGATGTATGCATCTTGGAGCTAGTACATTCAGATGTATGCAAACAATTTTCCTCTCCATCCCTGATGGGATACAGATATTATGTCACCTTTATTGATGACCACTCGAGAAAGACATGGATCTTCTTCATGAAGAAGAAAGATCAAATCTTCTCGAAGTTCGTGGAGTTCAAAGCCTTGGTGGAGAACCAGACTGGTAGGAGGATCAAGGCGTTGAGGTCAGACAATGGTGGAGAGTACATCTCCAATGCCTTTAGAGACTTATGTGCCAAGGAGGGCATCAAGAGAGAGCTCACCACACCTCAAAACACTCAACAAAATGGGGTGGTTGAGCGCAAGAACCGGAGCATTGTTGGAGCGGCCAGGGCTATGCTGCATGACCAAGGGCTACATATGTTTCTTTGGGTAGAGGCATGCAACACAACAATCTTTTTACAGAACATAAGTCCACATAAGGCGTTAGGCAGAATTACACTAGAGGAGGCATTCACAGGCAAGAAGCTTGACATGTCTCACTTTCGAATCTTTGACAGTCTTGTTTACTGCCATGTGTCTTTAGATAGTCGGAAGAAGCTGGAGCCCACAGCAAAGAAGGGCATTTTCGTGGGCTACAGTGAGATATCTAACGCTTACAGGGTGTATATTCCACCAATTAGGAAGGGAATGATCAGACATTATGTGAAGTTCGAGGAAGAGAGGGCTCTCAGGAAGTCCTTAAAGCGTGAGTAGGGTGCAGCACAAGAGGAAGAGCTGCAGGCCCCCAAGTCGGAGACTCAAACATGTAGGAATTTACAGGGTAAGTTCCTCAGACAGAACACCAGAAGGACACCGCTCACAAACAGATCACAGATCAATACACCAGTATTTTGACGTGGTTAAAACCCTCAGAGAGGGAAACAGTCCACGGCCTGCGCAAACGTGGCTACTACAGGCAATTTATTAATAAAAGAATGAAAATTTACATAAGCTTCTCTCATGCACGGTTAACCTACAAATGACCCTCCATGCGCTTTAAATAGAATTCATGGACCAATCGGGTGTCAAGCACGGATCAAGTGTCGGTAATACCGAGGAGAGAATGAACCGTCGGATCACTACATATCGTGACCGTCGGATTGTAAGTTACAAAATGTACAACGGTAAAGAAACACACTTTACCTAACGCTAACCTAACTCTATACTAGACCAAGTTGAACTTAACTATTTCTATGTGTCGGAATATCCTAACATCCCCCCTTAAGAACAACTTGGGATAGGATTGAAGGATTTACAAATATGACACAATAGGAGAAGGAAGGAGGCACTAGAGCCTATCCCCCCTTAGTGACAACTTCCTGAACTCCAAGCATATATCGAAGTTTAGTGAACTTCGCCTCTGTGAGAGCCTTTGTGAAGATGTCTGCAACCTGATCATCTGTTGAACAATATTGCACTTCAAGAACATGGTCATGAATGAGCTTTCTGATGAAGTGCATGTGAAGTTCAATGTGTTTGCTGCGCTGATGCTGAACTGGATCTTTGCAAAGCTGAATGGCACTTTGATTATCACACCAAAGTGTAGTCGGATGCTGCTGCTCAAAGCCCAATTCTGATAGGATCTGACGAAGCCACAAGGCTTCCTTACTAGCTTCCACGGCACCACGATACTCTGCTTCTGCTGACGAAAGAGAAATGGCAGCCTGTTTCTTACAAGCCCATGTAATAGGTCCTGAACCAAGAGTGAAGACATAACCGGCAGTAGACTTCCGATCATCAGGGTCACCAGCCCAATCAGAATCAGTGAAACCAACTAATAGAGGAGCTGCTTTGGCACTGTAATGAATCCCAAACTGTACTGTACCTCGAACATAACGAAGTATTCTTTTAGCTGCTTTCCAATGACTTTCACGGGGGTTTTGCATAAAACGAGCAACAAGGCCAACAGCGAAGGAAAGGTCAGGACGAGTATGGGTTAAATACAAGAGTTTTCCTACAAGTTGACGGTATAAGGTAGCATCAACTTCAGGAGAAGTACAAGAGACTGAAAGTTTGACTCCAGACTGAAAGGGAGAAGGAGCTGGCTTACAATCTTCCATGTGAAAAGGACGAAGAATATCACAAGCATACTTGGACTGGGAAAGGGAAATACCCTCCTTGGATTGCAAGACTTGAAGACCGAGAAAATAGTGTAAGTGTCCTAAGTCTGTCATTTCAAATTTCTCTTTAAGGCTGGACTTCACATGGTTTATAAGGTTGGGATCACTACCAGTAAGAATAAGATCATCAACATAAAGAACAAGGAAGATAAGA
>APFE030565127.1:138089-195656 GCA_000404065.3 Pinus taeda | reverse complement strand
CCGGAATATTCCTCAAACCCCAGCAAAAACTCCAACCAAATACATGCAAATGATATAATAACCCAGAAATAACAAAATAACAGTGGTACAACATATAATAATGTAAACAGGAAATATAAGCAAATACTCAAGAAATGCAGCGAGAAATGCTAAGCCATTTTATTATACTGAGCAATAAAATGAGTATAAGAGGTGATCAGACAGATGGCACCTCGACTTGCACAAGGCAAGTGAAGAAATACTCTCAGAATAACAAGGAATGGCCTCTCTGCGTGGATGTTGCTGGAGAACTGCTATGTTGTTGCTACTGCTAGAAAACAAATAATGATTTGGGGCTGCTCCCCTCCTCGGAAAATGTTGAAACTCTGGAATCGAGTTTTATTCCAAAAACCCAGAAAGCTTTCCTGGAATAGCCGACCCCCGAAAATCACCCCGTTGGGGATCTGCGCAGTCTCTCAATGCTTTGCGCTGCCACTGAAGAAACCCCTTCAGAACTCTGCCTGAAACTCTGCCAAAAATCCTCCAAGATGCAAGGACTGGCCCCCTGCTCAATCACCCAACATAAATCCTCCTGCAAAAACCCCAATCCAACACTACTGCCAGAAAGAACTGCGTCCCTCTCCCAGTGCTACGCAGTCCTCCAAAACGTTGTTGAAACTGCTGCTGGAATGCTGATGAAACTGCCAAAGGAAATACCTTGCCCGAACAGGCACTCGAAGTCCCCCGGGGCTAAGGGTGAGATCTCCGAACGGAGACACTCAATGCACTAAACAGTGCTACAGACTAGCTAAACAGCCAGCGTGCTCAGAAGTCGAAACGACTAACTCAAAATGCACATAACTAAATGATCCAAAATGAGGGGGCTCCTCTCTATTTTATAGCCTCTGTCTCTCACAATCCCTAGGCTCACCTCCTCCTGCGTGATTCCCCTCTTGCTACGTGTTTCTTCCCTCCTGCGCAGTCCCTCCATGTGTTTGCGTGGGCCCCATTTCTACGTCCCCCTTTGGCCCCGTTGGCTCCCCTTTAAGTCACAACGTTGTGCTACTAGGAAGTGACTTTTTTTTATTCTAAAAGTGAGTTATGTCCCCAGTCCTCACTTTTTTTATTTACAAATAACTATGAAGGCAAAAATTGAACAAAATCAAATATTCCAATTAGCCATGGCTAACTAGTAATATTACAGTCTCCCCCGGCAAAATGTTGCTTGTCCTCAAGCAACTTAAGTGATGGATGTTGCAAGATCTTCTCACTCTCCCAAGTGGCATCCTCATCTAGAAAATTCTTCCACCTCACCAAGAATTCCCGGACCGTCCTGCTCCGCAACTGCCTCTCCCTAGTATCAATGATAGCCTTCGGCTGCAATACCAAATGCCCCTCGTCATCCATTGGTGGTAGCTCATCTGTCACTGTCACCTGCTGCCCCAATGCCTTTTTGAGGCATGATACATGAAAAACGTTATGAATCTTGCTGTCTTGGGGCAGCTCCAACTCATATGCAACCTGTCCAACCCTGCATATCACCCTGTATGGCCCATAAAAGCGGGGCTTGAGCTTCTCAGCCCCCTTCTGCTTTAGTGACGACTGTCGGTATGGCTGTAATCGTAGGTAGACCATGTCCCCCACCTCGAACTGTCTCTCCACCCGTCCCCTGTCGACATACGACTTCTGCTGGTTCTGCCTTGTAATCATGTTATCCTTGAAAGCTCGGAGAATATCATGACTCTCTTGGATCCAAATCTTGGCTCTAGGAGCCTTGTTATCACCAAACATCACGTCAGCAAAAGATAAAGGATGATACCCATATCAGGCATAGAATGGTGACATACCAATGGACATGTGATGTGAGGTATTATAGCAGTACTCCCCTAGATGCAGCCACCTCAACCATGCTCGTTGTTGCCCACTGACATAGTTACGCAAGTAGCCCTCTAGCCACTTGTTAACTATCTTTGTCTGCCCATCCGTCTGTGGGTCATAACTGGTGCTCGGTGTCAACTCCGTCCCCACCAACCTGAAAAGCTCCTGACAAAACCCGCCCATGAAACGACTGTCCCTATCACTGACAATGGTCTTAGGAAGACCATGTAGCCTGAAAATCTCTTTGAAGAACAGCTCGGCCACCTGTGCTGCTGTATAGTGAGCGGATATGGCAAAAAAGTGTGCATACTTTGTCAGTCGATCAACGACGACAAAGATACAATCCTTGCCCTGTACCATGGGCAACCCTGTGATGAAATCCATCGAAATACTCTCCCATTTCCCCTCTGGAATGGGAAGAGGCTGCAATAATCCTGTGGGATGGCTCATCTCTCCCTTGTTCCTCTGGCAAACATCGCACTCCCCGGATGTGCTAGAGTACGTCCTCCTTGAGGCCCTTCCATGAGAGCCTCTCCCTAATGGCCCTGTAGGTTTTGGTAAACCCTTGATGTCCTGCCAATGGTGAATCATGTGATGCCTGGAGTATCTTCTTCTTGAGCTGAGACCCCTCAGTCAAGAAGATCCGGTCCATGTAATAGATGATCTCATCGACCACCCTATACCTGTCATCTGCCACCTGCCCATCCAGAACCTCACATGCAAACCTGTCCTTGAAGTACTCTACTAAGAGTCGAGCCCTCCAATCTGTATCCAAGCTCATAAGAGACGTGGCTGGTCTACGTGAAAGGGCATTTGCCACCACATTGTTCTTACTCTTGACATACTCAATTTCAAAGTCATATGCTTGGATCTTGTTGATCCACTTATGCTGCCTCTCCTGTAGCTGCTTTTGCTCCAAAAAGAACTTGAGGCTGTTGTGATCAGTCCTCACCCTAAACCTGTTACCCACCAAATACTGTCGGTACTTAGCCAATGCATGCATGATGGCCAGCATCTCCTTGTCGTATATAGAATACAACCTCTCGTGCAGAAGGAGCTTCCGGCTCTCAAAGGCTATAGGGTAACCTCCCTGCATCAACACTGCACCGATCCCCTCTCTCGATGCATCACACTCCAAAACAAATGGCTGCGTAAAATCTGGCAATGCAAGCACTGGGCAGCTCCTCATAACCTCCTTGAGCCTGTCAAAGGCTCGCTGCACTATATCCGACCAACTGAATGCCCCCTTCCTCGTCAAATCTGTCAGGGGTGCAGCAAGCTGCGAGAAGCCTTTGACGAACTTTCGGTAGTAAGTACAAACGCCAATGAATCCTCGAAGCTCCGTCACATTTCTCGGCTCCGACCATTCTCTGATGGCCTTGATCTTCTCCTTGTGGACTCTCACTCCATCCACTCCTATGATGTGTCCCAGATACAACATCTCCGTCAACCCAAACTCGCACTTGGAGAGTTTGGCATAGAACTGCTGCTCCTGTAAGATACGCAATACCATCTCAATGTGCTAGAGATGCTCCTCCCAAGTCCTGCTGTAAATGAGAATGTCATTAAAGAATACCAACACAAACTTCCTCAAGCGACTACGGAAAATGTGATTCATGCAGGACTGAAATGTAGCGGGGGCGTTGGTTAGCCCAGAAGGCATCACCAAGAACTCAAAGTGGCCATAGTGACACCTGAAGGCGATCTTGGGAATGTCTTGCTCCCTCACACGAATCTGATGGTACCCAGATCTCAAATCAATCTTTGAGAAGAATCGTGCTCCCCTCAACTCGTCCATCAACTCATCGATCCTTGGTATGGGGTACCTGTTCTTCGGGGTCTTCTTGTTCAGGGCCCTGTAGTCAATGCACATCCTCAATGTACCATCCTTCTTCTTCACCAACAATACAGAAGAAGCGAAAGGACTCGTGCTCGGTCGAATGTGCCCAAGAGCCAGCAACTCCTGGATAGCCCGCGCAATCTCATCTCGATAGGCCTTGGGGTGCCTATAGGGGGTGGTGATCACTGCCTGTATGCCCTGCTCAAGCTCGATGGTGTGTTCAAACCCCCGATCCGGTGGCTGTCATGGTGGAATCTCCCCAAACACTATGGCATACCGATCAAGGATGGATTGTATCTCTGGATGTACCGTCGGCCTTGTAGTCCCTGCCTCTGATGCACGCAGCTCCAAAATGACGGGGCTCCTCTCTATTTTATAGCCTCTGTCTCTCACAATCCCTAGGCTCACCTCCTCCTGCGTGATTCCCCTCTTGCCACGTGTTTCTTCCCTCCTGCGCAGTCCCTCCATGTGTCTGCATGGGCCCCATTTCTACGTCCCCCTTTGGCCCTCTTTAAGTCACAACATTGTGCTACTAGGAAGTGGCTTTTTTTTATTCTAAAAGTGAGTTATGTCCCCCGCCCTCACTTTTTTATTTACAAATAACTATAGAAGGCAAAAATTGGACAAAATCAAATATTTCAATTAGCCATGGCTAACTAGGAATATTACATATTTATAGTTGTGAGTGGTAGGATTCCTTGTTTCCATAATTCCGCTTTCAATTTTTCTTGCCGACCTGAATGCCTTCTCCAAAGAATCAAGTTCCCAAAGACGAACCTCATATTGAATGTTATCCTTTAAAGTCCCTATGAAGACATCAACCATTTGCTTCTCTGGAATATCATTTACCCTTATATTCAATTTTTGGAAGTCCTCAATGTGCTTTGCCATTGAACCCTTTTGTTTGAAATTTCTCAATTGGCTAAAGAAGGTGTTGCTCTTTGTATCCTCATAATGTGCTATCATTTCCTCCTTGAAAATTGACCAAGTGACAAGTGGTTTATGAGAACAAAGCCCTTTATACCATAAAAATTGATTCGATTCTAAATATAAAGATGTAATATGTACCTTTTGTAACAGTTGTACATCATGTAGATCAAAATATTGTTCCATTTATAGTATCCAATTTACCGAATCCTTACCATCAAACTTCCTCATATCGCCTTTTCTTGATTTTAGGAGCTCGATCTTGAAATGACTATAACTATGTAATTTCGGATCTCCAAGGTCTCAACTTGCAAGCTGCAGTAGCCCTCTGCGTCCTCTTTCCAATGCCACCAGTCTGATAGAAATCGGATTCTCCAAGAGAGTTATGCCCAATCTCCCAAGATGACCTGCTTATATACTTTTTCAGTAGAGTGAACTTGTACGAAGTGCCACGTGTTATTGTTTCGACCTTCGAACCTGAAAACAATACACAGAAAATTACAGTCTGTTCTCTTTCTGTAGATTCTTACGAAATTTCAATCTGATGCTCAGCGAGAAAGCTATGACGATTTTCCCCAGGTCACCTATTTGGGATATAATTTGGGAGCCTGCAGAAACCCTAAATGTCTTAGATTGTATCTCCGAAAATATAGCGCAACAATATCTGAAATTGGGCCTCGAGCTTCACCACGATTTCAGCTCAAATGGGTTTTAAATTGAAAGTCTGAACCTTCGTAGAAAACAAATTATATCGAAAATTGCACAATGCCCTGTTTGAGATGGAATTCTGGAGCTTGCAAAAAACCTAACTTCCTCAAATCATATCTCCGAAAATATAGCGAGACAAGATATGAAATTCGGACCCGAGGTTTAGAACAATTTCGGCTCAAATTAATTAATTGATTAATTAATTTAATATATAAAATAAAATATAATAAAATAAAATAAAATTAAAAAAAATAAAAAAAAAATTGTAGCGAAAATGCCACTATGACCTGTTTGGAGCAGCGAAACCCCTAGAATCCAAAGCTCTGACACCAAATGTTATGAAACCAGCTCAC
The DNA here is from genome assembly GCA_000404065.3 of Pinus taeda. NCBI lineage: Eukaryota > Viridiplantae > Streptophyta > Pinopsida > Pinales > Pinaceae > Pinus > Pinus taeda. The sequence continues at coordinate 189,971 of APFE030565127.1, read as the reverse complement.
AAAAAAGATAGAAAAGAAAGATCAACGCCTTAGAAATCAGCGTCTTCGAGGGGGCAACCTCCTTTACATTACACAAATGAACAATTCTTGTATGATACAAATGACAAGATCGTCTTTCTATATATAGGAGTCTAAGGGGTCATAATGTAATCAAAACCGACATAAAAATAATAATGTAAGGGCACAACAAGGCACAATAATAACAATATGCGAACTACATGGGCACAACAATATAATAAGGGGGTTACACTAATAACAATAAGGGGTTACATTAGTAGTATAGGGACCTAACACCAAGCTTGTCCCTTAAGCATACAAGCTTCTTGTTTGAAAGTGATTTTGTCAATATGTCAACTAACTGCTCATCAGTGGAGATACACCGTAGCTACACCACACCATTTTGTACTAGCTCTCATATATAGTGATACTTCTTGTTGATATGCTTTGTCTTCCCATGAAACACTGGGTCCTCAGACAAACAAATACAACTAGTGTTATCACAACATATCACTGTAGGGTTCATCGGTCCTTCAAACAAGTCAGACAGCAACTTCCTTAACCAAACTGCTTCCCTGCTAACTTTGCATGTTGCAACATATTCAACTTTAGCACTATTCAAAGCAACCTTGTCTTGCTTTCTGCTCATCCATGAGACCATGAGAATCCTAGACTAAACCATAGAGGATCCTAGACTAAAATATCCTCCCGTAGTGCTTCTTCCGTCTTGTTCATTGCCTCCCCAGTGGGAATTTGTATAACCAATCAATTGAACATCATTCCTTTTATCATATTTAGGCAGTAGTTGATGGTTCCTTGCAGATATCTCATAATATGTTTTGTTGTTGTCCAATGATCATGCTTCGTCTCTACTTGGAATTAGCTGAGTACATTTACTGCAAAACATATGTTCGGTCGAGTATTCACCAAGTACATCAATGAGCCAATCAGTTGTCTATATCTGGAAGGATCCACAAGGCTTGATTCGGAACTCCTTAGTCTTTTCAAGTTTGTGATCATTGGAGTGGTCATAGTTTTATAGTCCATCATGTCAAACTTTTTCAGTATCTCAATCACATACTTTCCTTGACCTAAATAGATTTCATTAGGTTCCTGCCAGACTTCTAGTCCCAGATAGTAATGTATCAGCCTTGGATCCTTCATGTCAAACTCCGCTGCCAATTGCTTCTTACATTCTTCAATTTGACCTCCTACACCTGTCAAGAAAAGATCATCTACATACAGAAGAATGATTACAGGTTCACTGTTTACAACCTTAATATAGATGTTTGAGTCAGCAGAATTTTTCGTGAAGCCTAATCTCTGTAGGTATGCATCCATCCTAGCATACCATGCCCTCAGTGCTTGCTTGAGGCCATATAATGCTTTCTTTAATCTGCAAACATATGCCTTCCTATCTTTGACTTTCAAATCCCAAGGGTTGTTCTATATAGACTTCTTCATCTATAGTGCCATTCGGAAACACAATCTTGACATCCATTTGGTGGATGTTCCATCCCATCGATGCTGCCAGAGACTAATGATTGAATCGTTGTAAATCTTGTAGTTGGAGCAAATGTCGATTCATAGTCGATGCCTTCAAGTTGAGAGAATCCTCTAGCCACAAATCTTGCTTTATACTTATCTATACTCCCATCCGCTGCATGCTTGATCTTATAGATCCATTTGGAAGTAACCACAAATTTGCCTTTGGGCCTAGGTACAATCTCCCAGACTCCATTCTTCATTATAGATTGATATTCTTCATTCATGGAATCCTTCCATTCTCGATGTTCTACAGCCTCTTCAAAGTTGGATGGTTCTACTTCTATGACCTTCTGCATCAAGTAGTGTAGACGTCAACCAATTAGGTTTTTTCCTTGTTTCTTGAATGACCACGGGTTGAACAGGTTCACTAGGTCCTTCTTCCTCATGGTGAGATCCTTCTCCTTCCTTGTCAACTTCTTCCTCAAATATAGGACGTTCTTCGTCATCAAAATCTATAGAAAGTTCTTTTGATTTCTTGAATGTTATGCTCTCATCAAATATGACATCACGACTAACTTCAATGTGATGTACATCTTTCACATAGATTCTATAGGCTTTCAATGAGTTACTATACCCAACAAATATACCTTTGACACCAAAAGGATCTAGCTTCTCTATTTTGTCCTTTGGTATATGAATATACACAAGACATCCAAAGATTCGAAGATGAACGGCAGATGGCTTCTTCCCAATGAACACTTCTTCTGGAATCTTGTTGTCTAGAGATTTGTGAGAACATCGATTTTGTATGTAGACTATTGTCTTTGTTGCCTCTTAGGTAGATCTTGATCGTGTAACATTGCTTTTACACTTTCTTCAATGGATCTGTTCTTTCTTTCTGCAACTCCATTTTGTTTGAGATTGTATGGAACTATCAGCTCCCTCTTAATCCCATATTCCTTACAGAATGCTATAATCTCTTTGGATGTATATTCTCCTTCATTATCAGATCTTAGTATCTTGATTCTTCTTTTTGTAAGGTTCTCTACTTCGGCTTTGAATTCTTCAAATTTAGTAAATACTTCATCTTTGGTTTTCATTAAGTAAACCCAGGCCTTTCTTAAGAGATCATCTATGAATGTGACATAATAAAGATGTCCTCCAAGTGATTTTGGAGTCAGAGGGCCACACATGTCAGAGTGAATGAGATCCAAGATTTCTTTCGACTGTGAAGCACTGCTTCCAAATGGTCTCTTGGTATTTTTGGCCAATGCACATCCTTTGCAAACACCTTCATGATCCTCCTTCAGATTTGGTATTCCATCTACTAGGGAATTTGGAGTTGGAAGTATCTTGAAATGTAAATGACCAAACCTTCAGTGCCAAAGATCACATGGACTAATCTCAATGCGGACTAGGGCATGGTTTACATGAGATATTAATCTATAAAACCTTCCTTCTCGGATGTCAATTACTTTTGCGTGTTCTATGCTTGAGCCTTTTTCCCATACAACTACTTTACCATCAATGAAGGCTAGTCTATCTCCTTTATCTTCTGAGCTTGAAATAGAAAGTAGATTTTTGTGCAAACCTGGAACAAACAGAATTTTGTTGAGGTGGATGCTGCTTCCATCTTCGAGCCTTATGGATGATGATCCAATGCCTTTCACTGGATAGCTTTCGTTGTCTCCAAGTTCCACAGAGTATGCAGATTTTCCTTTTGACAAGGTCTTCATTGGTGGGAGTGACCAGTCATGTGCCTTGTTGCACCGCTATCAATCACCCAGATGCCTTCGTCTTGTAATGTCCCAAAGAGAGCCGAGAAGAGTCCCTCATCCCTTTCTTTGAGAGATACCTTCTTTGAAGAGAATATGAGACTCCATACTTCTTTGATACCTTTCTTGAGATGGCTTGCAATCCTTTTGATGACCTTCTTCATTGTAGAGGAGATCTTCATGATGCCCTTAGAGAACCAAAGCTCCGATACCATGTTGAGAATTCAATAGGGCAATGTATATGTTAATTCTCTCCTGTTTGTGTTACCTTTTTACTTAGTAGCTTTGATCTTTCTTATTCCAATGTGCAATACATCAAACAACTACCAAAACAGTAAGAACAATGACACGGTATATACGCTGCAAGCTAGGGCCAAGACTCCTCTTGAGGGAAAAACCCGTAAAATCTCTTCTTATCTTTCAGATCTTTCAATTAACGAATACCATGACCTATACTCATACAAATACCCTCCAAGATCAAGTCTTCCTTGGCCTCCTGCTAAAATATCTTCGACCTCCCAGTAGATCCGAAATTTTGCTCCCCAGCAACTGCTGCAACTACTGTTGCTTCTCTAGGAGACTTTGATCTCCCTCTGACTGCCTTCCCCTTGACCTCGCTTGCCTTGACTTGAGTCTTAGGGCTAGTAAGATGCCCTAAGAGACCTTCGCTTGCCTTCCTTCTCTCTTGCTTCCAAAATCGAACCTCGGACTAGCACAGCGCAGAAACCCTAACTTCGCACTTCCAGAAGAATCACGTCGACTTTTTTGTTCTTCTCTTCTTTGCACTTCCTTCTTCGACTTTCTTCTTCTGCCTTCTTCGCATAAGAGATCAGTGAATGAATGATCCAAGTGGAGGACGAGTTATTTTTATATATAGGTTTCCTTAAGGGTGGACGTGGCTCTTCATGTAGGCCGACTTGACGGCTCATTAGGCCGACTTGATCTTGGAGGTATTTTGACGCTTTCAAGACAAAATAAATTTTCTTTTATAATTTACAATGTGCCCATAGGGTCTTCCATATATGACAATGACTCTTATACTTAGGACAAACCCTGGAAGCACTCAATGGGTGCTTGACCGATAAAAGAACTTGGGCATGAAACCCATGCTCCAATAATAATAATAATTTCTTTTTCATTTTATATATACAAGAATACATTTCATACTAATGAAGACAGAACCTAGTTACACATTTTTCAACAAGCTTCAAAAGGCAATTTGATTTCGCTGGAGGAAAAATCGATTCAGTTTCCAGAGGCCTAGAAAGTCTTCCTGAAGATTGAAGAACCATTTTCCTCAACAGAGACGAGCAGATTGACTTGATCAAAGGTAGTTTTGGGCTAGACATCCTAGGGTCTGCACAAGCACTGTACAGAAGCTAATGCAGAGGATCCAAGACGATGAGTTTTCTAAGGTAGAGTTGTGTCGGGGTTGCATGTGGAGGAAGCGAAATTCCATTAGATAATTTTGGCCAAATTTACTTGTTGTTTGGATTGTCATTTGGGAATCCATAAATTGTACTCAGATTTCACTGTTGCATTATAATTAAATCCCTCAGTTGTTGCACTGGTTTTCCCAAGTTGGGTTTTTCTAGGAATACTTGTCCAAAAATAATTGTGTCATGTTTTTATGTGTGTGTGCTAGTAGTTTCTCAGTTCCAACACTATTTTTCTTCCGCAGTTTATTTGTGAAAATCACGGTGTGAATTATTTGATATTTGTCGTCGCAAACAGTAGATAAATTGTTAAATAAATTAGCATTGAACAATTAGAAAAATAATTTCCAGCTGTTGTGATAGATGAAATTTTCACATGGTATAAGGGCATGAGTGATCAATCGGGAAGCTCAGAAGAAGAGGAGAGAATTTCGTTGTTCAAAGGGAGCAAGAGGCCTAAATTCTCAAAGGTTGTGCAGTGCTCAGATAGGCAGTTTGAATTGTTGGGAAAAGGTTCAATTTTTCAGTTGCAGGGTTGCAGAAAATTCGAGTTGCCCATAATAGTGACTCCAGCAGTCAGAGGGAGCAACAACAACTCAGATTTTCATTGAACAGATTCTTGGTTGGATGTAGAGGGTGTTATAGCAGCAAAATCAGCGTCGGATGGAAGAGAAAAGCACACAAGAGGGAAAATTTCTCTCTGGGGACTTTGATTTTCAGAAGTTCGATTTTTCCAAGCAGATTGGCAATAGCTAAGTGCAGATTTCCTCACTCCAAAAGGGAGTGCGTATAGCAGAACCAACAGCCAAGCAGAGGGAAAGAGGGAGTTTTCAACAGATTCAGAGATTAGGACAGGATGGAGAGTGTTGAAATTTCCAAGTCTGACTCGTTAGAAATCCCTACTGCAGTATCTGGTTTAATTTCTCCTACTTGTTTATTCCATTAACAAGTTATTTATAAATATAAACACTGAAATAAACACAAATGCAGCCTTAACCCATATACAGATCAGCAACTGAAATAACTGAGACAAACACACAAATGACACCGTTATTTTTGGACTAATGTCCCCGGAAAAACCCAATGCGGGAAAACCGGTGCAGCTGAGGGTTGGATTTATTAAGCAGTTTCAGAATACAATCTGGGTATCAAATCCGGCTCACCCAACAGAGAAAATTCTCGGCAGTAGTACCTCTCCTTCGGAGACAGATGCTCCCGCTGAAACCCCGGATAAACACTCCGGCAACTCCTCAGCTCCAATCTAACCCACGAAAAACCCCAATGTCAGCCATTAGGGACTGCGTCAGCCTCTTCTGCCCTTTGCGTCAGCTTTCCCAGTAGTTCTCAGCAGTTCCGGCTTCTGCCCTCTGCGTCAACTTTCTCGACAATTCTGTCAGTTCCCTACAGCGCTGGCTTTTGCCCTCTACGTCAATTTTCCCGGCAGTTCCAGCTGTTCAGACAGTTCCAACTTCTACCCTCTACGTCAGTTTTCCCAGTTGTTCTGGCAGTTCCCAGCAGTTCCCGTCTTTTGCCCTCTGTGTCAACTTTCCCGGCTGCTGCGATGATCCTCCCAGCACTATCTCTACCTCTCTGCTTCTGTATTCACTATCCCTCAGCTGCAACTCCATATCACTCTCTCAACTTTCTCAGCAAACCAGCCCCAGAAAGTCGAAATCTTGATCTCTTGGTGTGTTCTCCAAGTGACCCTCAAGCCCCCTCTTATATTTTTCTCGTTGACAAATCAACGGCGAAAATTAGATCTAGCTTGATCCATGACTTTTGGACCATTCTAACACAGTTTTATATTAATTCACATTAATATTTTAATTTCCCTAAGTTTAAACTTAGGGACTAAACTTAGGGACTCCATTAAAAATATTAATTATTTTAATATCTCCCAAACTGTTAGAATCTGCCCAAACCCTTTCTAGGTATTATAGATCTCATGTGCCTTAGCCTCTCCACCAAATTTCATGGCTAGAGCACATCCGATGCTACCCCAAATCAACACTCCCTCTTAGCAAGGATTGTGCTCTAGCAATACTCCTCACTGAGTATTACTTTAATCATTCGGCATCGGTCCCTGATGATAGGCCTGTTGCCCATCATCTGTACTGCTGCATCCCGTACTGCCACCCCTGGCTCTGCCACTGCTGCATCTGTACGACAGCTCCCTCTGCATCTGTGCTGCTACCCATGGCCTTGTCACTGCCACTGTTGCGTCTGCACTGCATCCCCTCTCATCATGCTGCATCGTGCTGCCCATAGCACCACCACTGCTAACTGTTGCATTGCAACTCAGTTACTAAGAAGTAAGTAACTGATCTCCCAACTCTGACATCTTTTTCAGGCTAGAGACACTCCCGATGCTGAAGCTCCCTCTGTTGCTGACAAGTGCTCCCTCTCTGACCTTTGCGCTACTACAACAACTCCCTGCATCTCGCACCATTGCACAACTTTATGTGCCATCCTGCACTAGTGCAACACTCTTGTGCCTCTCGCACTGTTGCAGCCTGCTAGGCTCGCGCTGTCCTGCGAATCCTGCACTGTTGCAGCCTGCTAGGCTCGCGCTGTCCTGCGAATCCTGCACTGTAGCTCTCTCTGCCGCTCCATCCTCATCTGTCTCTACCCACATCCGCCAGTCTTGCTACTCCTCTTCAGGGCTCCCGTAGCCAAGTATAATCCAAGAGGTTGGGTACCTCGAGGATCCTGCCCCTCATCTTTTGTAGTCCTCTTGACTACAGCTAGATGTCTCCCCACTTTCGCTCAAGTGGTGTGTGCGCACTCATGGCACAGTCATCGTCTGTCTCCACTTCCTTCTCTACCCTTGTTGGCGCTGCCTTGGTCTTGGAAGCCTCTCCCTTGCCCTTTTTCTTCGGACACTGGGTCACATAATGACCCAACTCCCCATAGCGGAAGCATTTGACCTTGGAGAGGTCCTTCTTCTTCCACTTTTCTTGCTTACCCTCAGATGCTAGGGCAACATCCACCTCCTCCTCCTTCTTGATTTTGATCCCCTTACTGCCGCTTCCCGTCTTGGTCACCCCTCCTGATCTCTTCTTGGCGAAAAGCAGCCCACATTTCCTCCCAATCTGGAAGGGTCGCCCTACCCAGTATGCTCTGGAAAAACACCTCCCAGTCTTCTGAGACTGCATTCAGGGTTGTTCTCACCATCAACTTTGGATCTGGTGCGCCCCCTATGGAAGTCAGCTGATCTCGGATCTCCTTTAATCGACCAAGGAAGGTGTCGATCTGTTCTCCCTTCTACATCTGGTATGACTGCAACTGATTTTCTAGGAGCATCTTCCTCTGCACGGAAGTATGCTGATACAACTTGGTCAGGGCCTCCCACATCTTTCGTTCCGTATTCTTCTCGGCAATATGTGGTACTATATGATCCTTGACCCCGTCAAGAATGATACTCTTGGCCCTCGCCATTGCTTCCTCATACCTGTCATTGTTAGCTAGGTCAACTAGGACCGCTATCGTCTTCAAGGCGAAGTGCTTGACACGATTTTTGTCAAGTACGGATAAGACTCTAGCCTTCCAAACTACGAAGTTTGAGGGTCCGTCCAGTCTATCCTAGTTTCTTATTCTGTGTAGTGCCATTCCACTGCTCTTCTACTTCCCTCCTAGAAGTTCTCGATGTGACTCCCTCTCAGCGTCGATTTCCCTCCTGGAAATCCTTCTGTCGATGTCGAGATGCCCCCTACTCTGATCGTCTGTGCAACCGCACCACTGATCCAGATTTCTCGGCTAAAAACCCTCAGTAGCAACTCCCTCCTCCTTGACCTTGCCCTGTTAGGTACTGTTCTGACAACAGTACCCCACCAGCTCCACTCTACAACTTATCCACAGCCTCCTAAACCCCAACAACTTGAAGGTGAGAGCTCCTAGGCTCTGCGGAGTCCTAGCACCAGCAAACTAGCTCCCTAAGCCAACTGCGTTAGCCCTCCTGGCCTCTGTGTGGCTCTGTGAGAGCCTGTCTTTGCCTCCATCAGCTTATGCGCAGCTTCTTCTTGGCCCAAAGTTGATGACGTAGGCACTGCGTCACCCCTTCCTTGCTGTTTTGCTGCTAGAAATAGCTTCAGTCACTCAGGACAGCTGTTTTCTGCTACTACTGCTCTGCTCAGCTGATGTCCTCAGTTCTCCTGTGATCTACAACCTCCCTTTGATACCATGTTGAAATTTCTAAGTTTGACCCATTAGAAATCCCTACTGCAGTATCTAGTTTAATCTCTCCTACTTGTTTATTCCATTAACAAGTTATTTATAAATATAAACACTAAAATAAACACAAATGCAACCTTAACTCATATACAGATTAGCAACTGAAATAACTGAGACAAACACACAATTGACACTGTTATTTTTGGACTAATGTCCCCAAAAAAACCCAATGTGGGAAAACTGGTGCAGCTACCTGAGGGTTCAATTTATTAAGCAGTTTCATAATAAAATCTGGGTGTCAAATCTGGCCCACCGAACAGAGAAAATTCTCGGCAGTAGTACCTCTCCTTCGGAGACAGATGCTTCGGCTGAAACCCCGAATAAACACTCCGACAACTCCTCAGCTCGAATCTGCCCCACGAAAAACCCCAATGTCAACCTCTAGGGACTGCGTCAGAGTTCCCGGCAGTTCCGGCTGTTCCCAGCAGTTCCGGCTTCTGCCCTCTGCATCAGCGTTCTCGACAGTTCTAGTTGTTCCCAACAATTATGGCTTCTGCCCTCTGCATCAGCTTTTCCAGCAGTTCCAGTTGTTCCCAGCAATTCTAGCTTCTACCCTCTGCATCAGCTTTCTCGGCTATTCTGGCAGTTCCAGCTTCTACCCTTTACGTCAGTTTTCCCCGCTGCTGCGCTGATCCTCCCCCGACACTATCTCTGCCTCTCTGCTTCTGTATTCACTGCCCCTCAGCTACAACTCTGGATCAGTGTCTCAACTTTCTCAACAAACCCAACCTCAGAAAGTCGAAATCTTGATCTTTTGGTGTGTTCTCCAAGTGACCCTCAAACCTCCTCTTACACTTTTCTCGTTGACAGATCAACGGCCGAGATTAAGTCCCTAATCAATGGCTAAGATTAGATCTGGCTTGATTCGTGACTTTTGGACCATTCCAACACAGTTTTATATTAATTCACATTAATATTTTAATTTCCCTAAATTTAGACTCAGGGACTCCATTAAAAATATTATTTATTTTAATATCTCCCAAACTGTTTAGAATCTGCCCAAACCCTTTCTGGGTATTGGAGATCTCATGTGCCTTAGCCTCTCCACCAAATTTTGTGGCTAGAGCACATCCGATGCTACCCCAAATCAACAAATGGAGCCTTCAACTATGTCATCTGGAAGGCTAGGATGTCCTTCCTTCTAGATGAATATGGCCTGAAGCCCTATGCAAAGAGTGTGGTGGCAGTTCCCCAAGACCCTAATAAGCTTAAGGAGTACAGAAAAGAAATGGCAAAGGCGAAGAGGATGATTTTGGATGCAGTCTGAGATCATCTGGTCTCACATGTGGTAGACAAAGGGGCTGCCAAGGAGATGTGAGATGCTCTGTCTAAGCTATTTCAGAGTTCTTCCGAGCAGCAGAAGATGTTTCTCCAGGAAAAGCTGAGAAACACCAAAATGCAAAAGGGCGAGAGCATAGATGCCTTTCTCACTCCGATTCGAGAAGTCCAAGATCAATTGTCAGCGGTTGGAGAGGCACCCCAACCCATAGAGCTTAAACGATTGGCACTAAACAGTGTCTCAGAGGACTGGCAGGTATTTGTCTAGAGCATCTTGGCAAAGACACCTTGCCAAAGTGGGACGGGATGTGGTCTGATCTACAGTAGGAGGAGTTGAGGCAGGTTCTGTTAAAGAGTACCATCAGCGGCAACAACAACAAGGGACCGAAGAATGAGGAGGAGAATGTGGCCCTATCATCTAAGGGTTCCCAATCAGGGGCAGGAGGAGTAGAGAAAGAAAAAGGACCTGTCAAAGGTCAAGTGCTTCAGATGTGGTGAGCTCAGTCACTACAGTACGCAGTCTCCTCTCAGGAAGAAGGGCAAGACAAAGAAGCATGACCAGACAACAGCGTCCGCAAAGATTGACAAGTTGTCCTCCAGGTTGGAGGAAGAATTTGCCATGTTTGCAACCATACCTCCAAGAGAGAGGTGGGGCAATTTGAATTTGTAGTCCCAGAGATTGCAAAGATGGGTAGGGTCCATTGAGGTGTCCTCCTCATGGATCATTACCTTGCTACAAGGGCCCACAGTGTTCAGTAGCAGGATAGATCAGTGTCAGAGGTGCAGCCAAAATTCCAAGGTGATAGTTGCAGACTAGTAGCAGTTAGGTGCTGGGAAGCGCAATGCAGAGTTGGCAGCAGTGACAATGCAAAGACTAGTAGCAATCAGGACTCGGGAGATAGATGCATCATACTAAACACAGTTGATTCAGTATTTTCGATGCTTCTCAGTTGCAGTTGTTGCAGCTACAGCAGCAACAGATGAGAGGGAGTTGCAATGCAGATGCAGAGTTGGCAACAATATGGCAATGTCAGTGCTAGCACGGATGTAGCATCAAAGTTGCGCAATGGTTGGTGGGCAGTGGCCAGACCTCAGTAGCGTGACAGTGGGGTGATACAAAGACCAGGTGTTGTAGCAGCAGTGGTGCAGCACTAAAACACCTTCTTCACTAACAGGGGGTGTTATTTTTTGTGTTTTAATCTCGAAACTTTGTAGAGAATCTAAAACACGTGAGATCTCCCAAATCTAGAAATTGTTTCTGGAAATTCCACCTAGAAGTGTCTTAATTAGATTATTAGCTGATTTTTAAATATTTCCTAAGTCTAAACTTAGGGAATATGGTTAATTAATCGGTATTAATTGAGATAAGGTGAGAATACTCTATAAACTCACACGGATCGACTGGGAATCAATTTGGGCCCTTGATTAAGTTCTAATCTTGGTTGTTGATGCTCCAACAAAGGATTATACGAAGAAGTTAATGGGTAGATAGAGAATACACTTGTGAGAACCACAAAGAGTTTGATTTCCTTGGAGGGTTCGATATTCTAGATAGCCAACAGTTCTAGGAGAGTTCGAGCTTCAGTAGAGAAGCAGAGACAGAGAGGGGCGGGGACAGTGAGTCCGAAGGAAGTTTTCCAAATCTAGAGAGGCAGCAGCAAGAGGCCGAGTTATTCCCAGTGAGGCAACGCAAAGGACTGCGTAGTCAACTTCATAGGGCAATTCGATTTAGCTGGAGGAAAAATCGATTCAGCTTCCAAGGGCCTGGAAAGTCTTCCAGAAGATCGGAGAATCATTTTCCTTAGCAAAGACAAGCAGAACGACTTGATCAAAGGCAGTTCTAGGCTAGACGTCCTAGGGTCTACACAAGCACTATACAGAAGCTGACACAGAGGGTCCAGTTGGACGAGTTTTCTGAGGTAGAGTTGTGTCGAGGTTGCTTGTGGAAGAAGGGAAATTCCCTTAGATAATTTTGGCCAGATTTACTTCTTGTTTGGATTGCTAGTTGGGCATCCATAGATTGTACTCAGATTTCACTGTTGCATAATAATTAAAACCCTCAATTATTGCACCAATTTTCCCGAGTTGGGCTTTTCTGGGGACATTTGTCCAAAAATCACTATCATATTTTTATGTGTGCGCTAGTATTTTCTCAATTCAAGTGCTATTTTTCTTCCGCAATTTATTTGTGAAAATCACAGTGCGAATTATTTGATATTTGTCGTTGCAGACAGTAGATAAATTGTTAAATAAATTAACAATTAAAAAAATAATTTCCAGTTGTTGTGATAGATGAAATTTTCAGATGACTGAGGTGATAGACTCAAAGCCTTCTTGTTATAGGGAGGCAGTTTCTCAGCAGGTATGGCGATATGCCATGGTGGAGGATTATTAATTTATTCCTCTATCGTGCAGAATGACGTCTAAGAGATTGTGCCAAGACCAATGGGCAAATCAGTGGTTGGTTCATGTTGGGTGTACAAGATTAAACATGCAGATGATGGGAGTGTAGAGAAGTGTAGGGCTAGATTTGTGGCCAAAGGGTTCTCTAGGGTCGAAGGGATAGACTATGATGCGATGTTCGCACCAGTGGCCCGATATTTGTCCATTAGGGCTATTGTGGTGATTGCAGTGCAGATGGGTTGGCAGATCCACCAAATGGACATGACGATTGTCTTCCTTAATGGAGTTGTTGAGGAAGAGATATATGTTAAGCAGCCTAAGGGGTTTGAGACTTTCAACAGAGATACACATGTGCAGGTTGAAGAGAGCTCTTTATGGGCTCAAGCAGGCACCGAGGGCATGGTATGCCAGGATAAATAGCTACCTTCTTAGATTGGGCTTTAACAAGAATGAAGCTAACCCCGAGATGTACTATATTGTGGTTGAGGGCCAACCTCTCATTCTTGTGTTATGAGTTGATGATTTGATATTGACAAGGGACGAGGAGCTCATCTGTGACTGCAAGAGAGATCTTGTAGACGAGTTTGAGATGAAACATATAGGGCTTATGCACTATTTCCTTGGATTGGAGGTTTGGCGGGGTGATGGGAAGATATTCTTAGGACACGGCAGATTCTCAAGATATTCCACATGCAAAATTGCAGGCCCATGTCAACGCCTCTAGTCACACACTGCAGGAAGGTGGATGCTACTAGTTGAGCGTAGGATCCCACTCTATATAGGTAGCTCATTGGGTCGTGGATGTATCTAGTGAACACACGACCAAAATTTGCTTCGCAGTCAACCACTTGAGCCAATTTATGGTTGAGTCAACCAGAGTGCATTGGGTTGTTGCCAAGCATGTGTTGAGATATCGCAAGGGCACAGCAGATTATGATTGTTGTACAAGTAGGTTGATGGAGTGAGTCTCCAAGGCTTCACAGATGCAGATTGGGCAGGGGGTTCAGCAAACAAGAAGAGCACTTTAGGTTGTGCTTTTAGTGTTGGGTCAATAGTTGTTTCCTGGTCCAGTAGGAAGCAGAGATCAATGACACTGAGCTCAGTTGAGGCTGAGTATATGGCTGCAAGCTTGGCAACTTGCGAGGCTATTTGGTTGAGAAAGCTACTTGTCGGGTTGTTCAGCCAAAGGTTGGAGACTACAGTCATAAGCTGTGATGATCAAAGCTACATCAAGCTCTCTGAAAATCCAGTGTTTCATAGCTATCCAAGCACATTTAGATGAGGTAGCACCATATCAAAGATTGTGTTCATAGGGGTAAAGTCAAACTTCAGTATGTACCTACAGAGGCGCAGACAACAAATATCTTGACCAAGGCATTGGCAAGAGCCAGATTCGTTTACTTCAGAGATAAAATAGTTGTAGTACAGAGCACCTTCCTCTCTAAGAGGGAGTGTCAATAGAAGTTAGAGATTGAAAGATTCCGCTAAATTTATAAGTGCACTAAATTTGGCAAAGAGACCCACAAGTGAAGCTAAGGCGCAATTATCATTTCACTTAACTTTGACTTAGGAAAATTTCTAATTTTCCTATAGTCAAAAAGTAAATCGATCTCAGCAGTTCGACTTGAGTTGATGGGCCAGTTCAACTTGAGATGATGGGTCAGTTCAATTATATAAAAAGGGAAGGGCACAAACTTGGCTAATATTATTATACCCTAGAGACTTATGTGTTCAGCTTAGCGAAGAAGGGTTTCTAGATCAGCACGCTAGGGCAGAAAGAGGGGTTGAATAGCCTCAACGAATTCTTCAGCCAGCATACATCTTTTCAAGGCCAAGTTAGCCTGTAACAGTTGTGCAGATCAGCCTGTAACAGTTGTGTAGAACGGCCTGGAACAGCTGCACAAACAGGGAGATCAAGTTGGATAAGAGGGCGCAAATCAATATGTTGAGGCATAGCGAATTGAAGGGGAATTTTTCCTAGTATATGTAATCAATTTCTAAGACTTTTTGTTGAAAATAATAATAAAACACACAAGTTGGCAAGTTTTCCCCAGTCGGGGTTTCCTAGGTAAATTCTAGTATATTGTTTATTGTGTAACTATGTCTTCGTGATTTTATTTTCCGTTGCTATTATTTGTTAGAATACTCAGCATATTTAGTAAAAGAATTTGAAGTTAAGTTTTCAGTTTCCTCATCTCATAATTTTTATTAAATTAGCCAGTTGGGTATTAGAAAGCTAACACTAGTGAGGAGAGCACCTAGTGTGAGCAAGTGTGCAGACATGAAAGAATGGCAACATAAGTTCCGAACAACAATTAAAAAAAATGAAGATGAAATTTGTAAATTACATGTATATTGGGATACGATTATAAGACTTGGTTAGGCATGTGTACCTTATCGGTAAATTCATGGAGTAGACCGAGGTGATAGGGGAGGAGATTGTGCAAATTTCCTTGGTCAAGTTTAAAGTGGAAAATGTTAAGTAAAATTGAATCAGTGAAAGAGTGAATGTTGTTAGGTCCAGTGTGGTGGTTTCACGAACATGGTTTTGGTGGCCCATGGTATTAGAAACCATGGATTACATGTGATGAAGCCTTTAAAAAACCTGGGGACTCTCCATTGTAATGTGTCTGAGTTGAGCAGAGGGCTCACTTGGCCAGGCGATGATGTTAGTTGGTTTGGCTGCTTTTAAGCCATTAGGTAATAATAGATCTATTGTTGGCTGGTTTTTCCCCAATTGAGATTTTCCAGGATAAATCATGGTGTGCATGGTTTATGTGGATTGTTACTATGTATGATTTTTAACATTACTTCTATCATATTTTTTTTTATCTCTAACAGTAAATAGAGAGAACGGGGAAATGGAAAGACCAATAAGCTGACCTTTCGTTGCACAATCCTCAACCTTTTCTCCTCTCCTATTCTATTTTTTTTTCTTAAATTTCTTTCATTTTCCCCCCTTTCTTGGGTCTCATTCACTTTTACATTTACAGTGTCTTCTATATAGTTTACTAACTTTCTCTAATTGCCAAATTAACTTGAAGGTACCGAGTCTTACAACCACTGGCTAATTCCATTTGATTATAGACAGATGATTGCAATTAAAACTAGCATACTGATGAATATTTAATATCAAGGATTAATTGGAAGTGTCACAGGATGCCAGTTTGGCCTATTTGTTTAGCTAGTTTCTACAGAAGAGTACCACTTATTGCGAACCTCATTTTGAAGTCTTAAACTCCATCGAAAAGTTTAATATACCTTTTAGTTCACAGATGCAAATGCGTCCTGTTTCCACGTTTCGTGTATGTATATATATATATTTTTTGATTGCATTCCTTTCAAACGGACTAGCTACAGATTAGAAGGTTCATAAACTTTTAGAAAATTATCTACAAGGTCCATGCCCTGTAACAATGAGTTCAGAAACGTTTGTACCTGTACTAAAAAATAAGTAGCAGTATCTCCTCGGAAGGTACTGTGCCCTGCAAGTAAGGAATGACCTTTATTCTGAACCCGGTCTTCAATACAATAAAAGGTTGCGTAAAGTGCAAATTTTGTGGAAAAGAGATGATAATCCTTCAAGCGGTAGCCAGATCCAAACCAGTGCCGTTGCAAACCACAAGGAGAGCAGTTGAAGGAAAATGACCCCCCTCCGCCACTTCAACTTGTTCGTAACCGCAAAATATATAGATGTTGAACTCAAACCTGCAAGAAAACAGTAACTATTTATTATTCACTTCCCAATCGAGGGATTAATCGGAGGGAATTTATGTTTATACATTGTCAAATTTACTCCAACATGAAAGGAATTTCTGGAAAGTTCAAGTTATGTAAAATCCTCAAATGTATGCGATATAATTAAGCCCACCCTAGTATCCAAGGGGTCGTAGATACCAAGTTAGCTTCCATGAAGTTTTAATATTTGCCTTTTCATTTTCTGTTTTACTAAAGGATGAAATGGTGAACAGATATAACTAAGCTCGCTCTTGTAGTTAAGGGGTAGTCGATACCAAGTTAGCTGACATGTGTGATATAACTAAGCCCACCCTTCTATATAAGGGGGAGTCGATACCAAATTAGCTTCTATCTAATTTTACTATTGCTTTCTTCATTTTCTGTCCTTTTAGGGATCAAATTTGGTTAACGGATATAACTAAGCTTATCCGTGTAGTTAAGGGGCGGTGGATACAGATTTAGTTTTCACTGAGATTTAATATTTGCTTTTTCATTTTGGTATTGATATTGGTGAACACTGAGATTTAATATTTGCTTTTTCATTTTGTATTGATATTGGTAAGTAACATGTGTAATAATATTAGTCAAAACAACATGAATAAATTCTTAACTCTTTTTAGGTTTGAAGATATAGTCTCTAACAAGAAAGTATATGTTTTCAATTATTAGGCTCACTCAAGTGTGTACAATATTTGTGTTTTTATTTTTGATAGGAGGAATAGTTTCTCACATAAAGCAACCTCCATTGTGAGCAAAATAAACATATAATTCCCTTGTATTAATGATTTCTCTTTTCATAGTCTAGTTATTCTACATTTTGGAGCATTTCGAAACACTTTTCAGTCAAATTTATTTGAAATCTTACAAGGATTTGTTGGAATCACAAGTTTGAGCTATGAACTCTACACAATCCAAGTGCACCACGGCTTTTTCATGGTGTGGAATCCACTTCTGCGTCCAAAAATGCAATTTAAACAACAAAAAATAATGCGCTAACCAAAAATTGTTTTACTGAATTCTAGCAACAACAACAAAACTCCAAAACGTATAATAGTTAAACAATGCCCTTCTCTTTTGGTCATATTTAGAATGAGAAATAGACACTCATTTATCTATAATATAAGATCAAATAAAAAATATATATAATATAAGATCAAATAAAAAAAATATGTTGATGATGTTTCTAATTTATATAAGCAAATTCGTAATAATGAAGATTTCATTCTAAGAAAAAACTATAAATCTCATTTATATATGAGAATTAGTATGTATAATAATATTTTAAATGAACTTTTGCATTTATACGTCATGATTTGGAATCGTCCAAAAAAGATAATGCCAATTGGTAAGTAATAACCTTATGATAATGTCACTCTAACTATCCACAATAACCAATAATGCTTGTGGATTGGAGGAGTTTAATTTTGGATGTTAATGTTTTGGGTATAATTATAACATTGAGTCAAGGCAAAAATTTAAACTTAACAAACTATCTTCAAATGATGGAAATTATAATACAAAAAGGGTATTAATTATCAGTGAAAAAACATCATTGCAAACATTTATATAGTAAACAATTAGGGATACAGTGAGAGATTTATAGGCCAGCTCCAAAACTACACCATACCTTGTAATCATACAACTAATCAGACTTGGAGGATTATTTTATTGAGAATTATGTACATAAAATATGAAATGTTTATTCTTACTTTATTGAAAGGTGAGTGGTAAAGAGTGAGAAAATCCATAAGATGATTTGGACACCACCTTAACATAATGGTAAAGTTAAACTTCTATAAGGTAACCATATAATGATGTATTTCAAATTTTCATAAGAAGCCACACATGATTAGGCTAGAGCAAAGACCCTTTTTGAAGATATCAAATTATGTATTAATTAAAAGATCTAGATTATAGAGATTAAGGGTGATTATAAGCTAATTATAGACTTGTATCTAAACAAATCAAGATAGAGTTTGTGGTTCTTTCAAAATAAAACTTCTTAGTTGGGACACGACATTTAATAAATATAAATGTCTCTTGTGGATAGGTTCGAAAAGCAATCAATATGTTTGTTCACTATCTCGCCAACACTCTAATTTAAAATTTAACGAACTTGTGGATGGTGGAGATATGCAAGAACCTAAAGGAATTAAGAGGATGAGAGACTAAGTTATCATATCCTATGGCACCTAACTTAATTCCCATGGGCCCATATCACCTACCATATCCCCATACCTAGTGAAGTGACAATGATTTCTCTATCATGAATAGAATTTATTACATATGGTGTTGTTATTGGAAATATAAAGTGATATCGAGAGGGAGGGTGAATCATTATCACTTATATTTAAATTATTTAAATCATTTTCACTTTATTAAAAAGAAATCTCATTACATGTTCAATCATCTACACAACAAAGAGATTAAAGTGAAAATCCAAACTTGAAAATAAACACTTGAATGTTTTTCAAACAATCTTCGATTAATTACAACCACTTTTAAGGACACCAATCCTTTGTAAGCACAACTTGCAACAATATTTATGCTTAGAAACTATTCAAAAGGAGGTCTACCCTCCTACCAACTTGCAACCAAACTAGTCTAGATCTCGGCACCCAAACTAAGCTCAGTGTCCAACAAAACTTGGTCCAACAGATTAAAACTCGGCATTCAACAAGATTCAACCTTCTCAACATAACTTAGCCTCAACATAAATTGACCTCAAACAAGGCTTAGCCTCCAACAAGGTAGAACTTGTCCTCCTCTAAAATCAGAACTCAGCCTCCTTCACATCAGAATTTGGTCTCCTTCAAACTATAACCAAAGAAAATATATATATATATAAATAAATTAAAATAAAATAATAATTAAATAAAAAAATAAAATATATATATATATGTAGTGCTAAAAACCCTCCTACAACTCAGCGAATAGTTCACAAAAGACTTCTCCAACTCAACTTCACTTCACTTCTTAATGGTTCACAAGGTCTGAACCTCATGTTTGTTCCTCCTACTTGCTAAAGTAGAGTTGAATTCACTTGAGCAATGCCTAAAAACTCTCCTTCTCACATATATTTATAGTGCTTTTAGGGTCTAAGGTAAGGCTGAATTTTCTACTAATTGGGCCAACTTGTGCAAATGGTAAAATGTATAATGAATATTCAAAAAATTATTTTTCCTCAACCATGAAGAATTGGAAGATGTGCCATATGTTGTTGGAAAGGTCTTGAAATATTTTATTTAACTATGTATATTCCTCTTTCAATTGAATAGCCTTTGACATCAATAACAACCATTTTCACAATCTCCCCCTTTGTTATTGATGGTAGTACTTTGATATCTTCTTCTTCCAGCAATTGCTCCCCTTGTTTGTATTCTCTCCATACATCTTGTTAGTTGCTCCCCCTATCTGCATTCTCTCCCACTTTGACATCAATAGCAAAGGGTACTCCCTGAGTTTGTGCTTTCTTTACTAAGATAAAGTAGAGATGACTCCCAACTTTTGCCTGAGATATTAAAAGGTTTCTTTATGCAAAGGTTTGGTAAAGATGTCAGCAATATGTTCTTTGGTGCCAATATATTCCATCTTGATATTCTTCTCGATGATTTGTTCTATGAGGAAATGACACTCAATTAGAATTTGCTTTGTTTTTTAGTGCATGACGTGATTTCTTGAGATATTCACTGCACTAATGTTGTCATAGAAAATGAAAATTAGTTGATTATATTCCATTTTTATTTCCTGCAAAGTTTGTTTCATCCAGAGAGCTTGGGTACAACAATTTGTTGTCGCTATGTATTCAGCTTCATCTATAATAAGAGAGACTAAGGATTTCCTTCTGCTTGACCAAGATACAAGGCAATCTCCTAGGCAAAATGCACTTCCACTGGTGTTTTTTCTATCACCAATGCTACATGACCAATCAACCTCTGTGTACATTGTTAATGTGAAATTTGTGCTTTTTGGATACTAAAGCCCAAAATCAAGTATGCCTTTTAAGTATCAAAATATAAGCTTTATTGCTTGCATATGTGATTCCTGTGGTATTGATTGAAATCTTGCAATCATTCCTCCTGCCTACATAATATATGATCTTAAAGTTGTCAAGTATAGTAACTCCCAATCATAGACCTGTAAAGAGTTAAATTGACTTCAAGAGATTAATCATCCTTACTTAACTTGCATCTAGTAATCATAGGGGTATTAATTCATGCACATTCTTCCATTCCAAACTACTTGAGCATCTCCTTGAGGTGTTTGGTTTGGGAAATGAATATTCATTCATTGGTTTGAGAAACATGTAGTCCAAGGAAAAAGGATAATTCCACAATCATTGACATTTCAAATTCCATTAAGAGATCTCAAGCAAATCCGTGGCTCATATCATTGTTTTTGCTTCCAAAAGGGAGATCATCCACATATACAAGTGTAATTAATAAGTTTTCCTCTTCCATTTTGATATAGAGACTATTGTTAGCAACCCCTCTTTTGAAACCTTATTGTTGAAGATAATAGTCCATCCTCGCGTACCAAACTCTTGGAGCTTGTTTTAACCCAAAGCTTTTGTCAATTTTCACACATAGCCTTTATTTTTAGATAAGTCAAAACCTTTTGCTTTTTCAATGTATTCTTCTTCCTTTAAATCTCCATTTAGAAAGGTTGATTTAACACCTATATGATAAATTTTGAAGCCTTTTAGAACATGAAAATGCCAAAAACATTCTTATTTCTTCTAATCTAGCAATTGGAGCAAAGTTTTATTTGAATCAATTCCTTCATTTTGTCCATAGCACTTACATACAAGTCTTGCCTTATTTATGATAGTTTTTCAATCTTCATTCATTTTGTTTTGGAATCCCACTTAGTCCTAATCACGTTTTTGTCTTTTGGTCGTGGCATAAGTTCCTAGATTCCATTTTTCGTAGTTTGATTCAATTTTTTCTTCCATAGCATTCACCCAATGCTGGTCTTTGCTAGCTTGTGCAAAGTCCTTTGGATCTTTTTTTTTAAGTAAATGCTAATTCTATTAATAAAAAGTAAAAATACAGTTACAATGCGGTCGAGACCTCAGAGGAGATCCAAGACTGTCCAGCAATACATACGAAGTGTCCGAGGGTTGGGATTAACCAAATACAAAATCCCAAGGCCATACAGAGAGAACTGGCCATGTTGGTAAACCACAGAAAAGGACAGAAGAAAAGCTATGCCCATACTATATAAACTGCCCAGATAACCATGAGCAAAATTGCAGAACCAAAGACCTGAAACTACAACAGAACTAAAGACCTGATACAAAAAGACATTGACAAAAGCCATATAAGCATAGCACATTGAACTGAAGAGCAAAGATAGGAACAGGGAATTAGACATGGCCTAGGAGTCTTCAAGCATCAGTTTCATGTTCCGGAGCTTCCTTCTCCACCGGACATGGATTGCCCATCCACGATTCATCAATAGTGTCCTCATTAGCTAAACTGCTACCACCTGGAAGAGCTGCCAAATGCCAAATGCCACCAGAACCACTCGCTGGGTGAACAGAGGTCGAGACTTCCTGTAGGTTGCCGTCTGGAGGCTTGGAGACATCAGGTTCATTTCCTCCAGCCTACAATTCACCACAATTGAACACAATGCCAACGTCTTCCCCCTACTGTGCACTTTCCTCCTGAGACTATGTTGTCGAGGTATTCACCGAAAACAGTGGGCTTAGCTTCTTCCTCCGCAAAAATTACAGTGATGCTGGCCGAGAGAACAGGCTGATTGAGGCGACTTTGAAACTTGAAATGGGTGGTTTGAAAAGAGTTGTGCGGAAAAGGCTTGCGAATGTCAGAGGGAGGGGAAGTCGAAGCCAGAGGAATAACAGGCTGAAAGCGCCCACAGCCTCCACGACTGCCACCTCGGCGATAACTACTGCGATGACGCACCATTGTCAAAGTAACAGGGCAGCTTGAAGGAGATGAAGAGAAGGGCGAAACAAAGCAGCTGCCAGTGTAAGGGAGCCAGTGACAAGTTATGAACCAGACATTCAACGCCACCTTCGAAGCATTGCAAGGATGCAAAATCTGAGGCAGGCTAATGTAGGGAGGTCAGAGGTAAATGCTAGCAGAGAGAGCCGAGGCATCCATAAATGGAACTTCAGGCGAAGTGTCTCGAACAAACTACGCATTCAATTCCGAATGCCAATTGATCTGTAAGTACTCATTGTAATCCATCTTCATCCCCGGGATAGCTTGGGATGATGTGCTATCCTGCCACCTGCAGGACCAGATGTCGGCGCGGCGTAGACCCTTCATTAATGTAACGTAAATGCACCCGCATCCGGGTCCTTTGGCTCTATTTTGGATAGCAAGGCAAAATAACATTTTCCTAGTGAATTAGTCATCCGTCTCCGAGTTTGTATGCCTGCATCAACATCTCCAATAATTTGGTTCTCTCGATGATGTTTTCACACAAATTTAAAATGTCTTTGATGGAGACTATTATTCTTTTCTCTTGTTCTTCCTTTGTAGTAATCTCTTCTTGGTCCACGTAGATGGTGTCTTATAAATTCTCATTTGTTTGTTCTGCTTCTTTCTATAACTAAGCTTCGCTTATTCTTACATCAATACATTCCACAATTTTGTGTAGTATTTTATTGTAGAATTTGTAAGCTTTTCTTCTTGTTGAGTGTCCAAGGAAGATTCCCTCATCTACTCTAAAATCAAATTTGTCCAAATTATCATCATGTGCATTCATATAACACTTGCATCCAAAAATTTTGAAATACTTAATTGAAGTTGGCCTGCCTTTCCATAGCTCATATGTTTTCTTGTCGCTATTAACTTGGAGTTATGCTCTATTCATGTTGTAAACAGTTAAACCAATTGCCAGTCTCCAAAACTCATATGGTAATTTGGCCTTTAGCAATATTGTTCTTGATGTTTCTTTCATTGATGTGTTCCTTCTTTCTATGACTCCATTTTTTTGTAGAGTTGTCGCAGCTAAAAATTTTCTCTCAATTCCATACTTTTCAAATAATTCATTAAAGTCATTTGAGGTCAATTTACCTACCCTATCTAATCTTAAACATTTGATTCTTGATTTTCAACTAGGGCCTTGAATGATTTCAAAGTATCAAGTGATTTTGGTTTTGCTTTGAGAAATGCAACCAATATCATTCTAGTAGAATGAAACATTAAGGACCTTTTCGCTTTGCAGGGTTGGTGATCTTGTTGGTCTGCATAGATCTATGTGAACAAGCTCTAGTGGTCTTGATGCCAAGCACTCATTGACTTGAAACTCACTCTTGCTTGGTTCCCATGTTGGTAAGATCTCTAGATGACACTTATCGGTTTTGAGATTTTGGGCATATCTCTCACTACTTGTGTTCTATCGATTTTTGCCAAACTATCAAAGCTTAAGTGTCATAACATTTTATTTTATAACCAACTCTCATCTATGTATGCAATGTAACATTTTTCTCCTTGAATTTTATCAAGAATGTATACATTTCCTAAAGTCCTTATTATTTTTCCTGCTGATATTCCTAAACCAGTCTTCCTTATTTCATATTCTCTAACTTAAAAAGTGAGATCATAACCTTGATAGATCATATGGTTGATGCTTAAAAGATTATGTTTGATTCCTTCGACATACAAAACATTTTGTGATTTATTCCAGCCATTTTTAAGGCTTACAATACCTCTTTCAGCATTCTTGCATATCCATTGTCTCAAAAAGTCACATTTCCTCCTTTTTCTTCTTTTAGAGTAATAAATTTATTTTATCTCTAGTCATGTGTCTATAGTAGATGCTATCAATGTACCACTGACTTTCAATGTTTCGAGCATACCGAACTAGTCTATTTTTTTTAGTTGGTGGTTCTTCCTGTTTTGTCTTCCAAAACCCTTCTCTTGATGTTGTAGGACAGGCTCATGCCATATGTCCAAAATTGTTGCATCTATAACACTCTATAATTGGATAATGAAGCAAATGAATTATGATATTTGTTATTCAATTCATCACTATCTTTGATTTTGTTCTCAATAAGCTTATTCCTAGAGGTGATGAGAGCATCTTTCATAATCATTATAAGATTTACATTCTCTTGCTTGATGTAGAAATTTTTGCATAAAAAATAATGACCAAGAAAAATATTTTGATACCTTATTGTGTATGATTGCCTCAATGGAACAATTCGTCTTGAGTTCATATGTTTTGGAGAAGATTGATGGTCCTTGTCCCTTGTCATATTGCTACTTGCATTGTGAATGGACTTATTAAGAGCATCAACATAGCTTCCTGCTATAGTAGTGTTTTATACCCCTCTAGACTTTTATCTTTTCTCTTACTGAGATTGGAGTTTTTCGGCTTTTCTTCAACTTCCTTTCTTGTTGACTTAGGGTTAGCATCTTCTGTGTATGAAGTTTCACCCAAATAACCAAGACCAATCTTATCATATGGTGATCTTTGGTTGTCGAGAATAACATCCATGGTTTGAAAGTTTTTCATGTTTTTGTTGAGCTTATCTAGCTCTTTCCTCAATGAGACAAATTCTACTTCAAGCTTCTCATAATTTTCATCCTTTTATTTTAGTTGAATGTTCAACATTTCTTCCTCTCTTTTTGTTTATTCTTTTATAATCTCATTGAATATGATTTCCTTATCCAGTCTTTTGTTCATCTTCTTGGGGTTATTAATCTCTTCTAATGCATTTATGAGTTTTGCTTCAAGGTCCATTATGCCTTTAACACCTTCTTCTTTTGCTTTTTCTTTTTTATCCTTTGAGTTGTCCATGTTGGAATCTTCATTTGTGGCTAGAAACGAGATATCTCTTTTATCATCATCAAAATAATATTCTTCTTCTCCAAAAAAATCATTATCCTCTTTGGAGTAGAGATTTTTTTTTTTGAACATTTTCCTCTTGAGACCCTTTTTATGGGCTATTCCTCATCATCATTATCTTCCCCTAAATGACACTTAGCAGCAAAATGTCCTATCTTACCACAATTAAAATAAAAGAGAGGTAACTTACCTTTGAATTTGGACATGTTCTTTATTTTTCTTACTATTTGAGCCAATTTTGCATTGGATTCATCACTAAAGCAGTCACTAGACGTGCATCATCCTGATTCTTCAATACTTTAAATGTTTCTTCCTTATGTGGTGAGTTTCTCATCCTCATTTCATATGCAGTGAGAATTTCACGAAGCTCGTCCATTTTTAGATTCTCAAAATCCTTTAATTCTTCTATGGCAAAGACTTTGGCATCAAAATTGAAAAGGAGAGATGTCAAATATTTTTGAGCAACTACTGTTTCTCTAATTGTTTCCCCAATTCCTGTGAGAGACTTAGCCACTCCATTAATAAAAGAAAATAAGTAGCAACATCTTCCTCTTCATTCATTTTCATGCTTTCAAAATGCCTCTAGATGGTTTGCAGCTTTGCCTTTTTACTTTGCCATCTCCTTCATAGTTGCTTAGAAGCTTGTCCCAAATGTCTTTAGTTATTTCGCAATGCACAACTTTAACAAATTATGAGTCTAACAAGCTATTTAAAATAGATTTTGTAGCTTTTGCATTGGATACACAAACCTTTTTCCCACCTTGATCAACTATAGGAAAATATGGAACCTTTTATCCATTTAAAACATACTGCAAAACTTTGACACCAAGAGACATCAAATGGGTTTTCATTCTTATCTTCTAG
Source organism: Pinus taeda (assembly GCA_000404065.3). Lineage (NCBI taxonomy): Eukaryota > Viridiplantae > Streptophyta > Pinopsida > Pinales > Pinaceae > Pinus > Pinus taeda. Next base: position 163,936 of record APFE030565127.1, on the reverse strand, counting down.
AAAGCAAAATATGTTCCATTAAACAAGGGAATTTTGATTGAGCCTTCCCAATTGCCATGGCCCTTGTAAGATATTATTTCAGCTATTAGATTGTTCTTAAAGAAGCTTGATCTAATCTTAATTGTTGGAAATACACAATAATATCGAGGAGGTGGATTGAATTAGTATCACTTAGATTTAAATTATTTTTAGTGTATTATAAAAAAATTATCATCATATAATCAATCATTAAAACAACACAAAGATTAAAGTGAAAATTCCAAATTGAAGAAAAAACACATGAATGCTTTTCAAACAATCTTTAGTTAATTACAACCACTTGCGAGGACGCCAATCCTCAGTAAGCACCAGCTTACAATAATATTTAGGCTTAGAAACTATTCAAAATAAGGTCTCCAATAAAACTTGGCTTAATAGATAAGAACTCGACCTTCAACAAGATTTGACCTCCTCAACAAAAATTGACCTCAAACAGTGCTTGGCCTCCAATAGAGTAGAAATAAACCCCCTATAATTCAGAACTTGACCTCCACACCAAAACTTGACTTCCTCAAACCATAACCAAAGAGACAAAAAAACTTCAAAAGTTGTGCAAATAACCCTCCCACAAATTAACAAATAGTTCACAAAAGACATATCTAACATCACTTCACTTGACTTCTTAGTGGAGAATGAGGTATGAATCACAGATTTGCTCCTCCTGCTCACTAAAATTAAATCTAATTCACTTAAGCAGTGGATAAAGCCTCTCCTTCTCAAGCCTATTTATAGTGATTTTAGGGTCCAAAGTAGGGCCAATTTGTCCATTAGCTAGGACAACTTATCCATTGGTTAGGCCAACTTGTGCAACTTGCCAAATTAATAATGAATATTCATAAAATCATTTCTCCTTGATCGCGATGAGTTAGAAGGTGTGTTGTGTATCATTGGAAAGGCCTCAAAATATCCAATTCAACTATGTATCTAAAGGCCTCAAAATATGCAATTCAACTATGTATCTTTCTCTTTAATTTGGACAACCTTTGACACTGATAACAACCTTTTTCAACAATTATAACATTAAAGCCATCCTCAAAATATCAGTTATGATGCCATCCCAATTCTTCGTATATTGTGGCATTTATTTCCAATGTAGTCAGTGAACCAGATTATCATCCTCACAAGTGTAGGCATCCCCTTATATTAGGTTCATAGAATTTACTTCCATACATGTTATCTTACAAATCCTCTGTTTACATGTTTTACCCCTAGTAATGGGTGATGGTTTGCCCGAAAAGTTTATTCTACAAAAATTCTCAGGCAAATATAATCCAAAACCACTATGGATTATTTTTTAGAAATTTAAGGTTTGAAGGAAACTGAAGTAGCTTCATAAATTTCAACACTTTATTAGGGGTTTTCCACATCTAGCCCATGAGAATTTTCAACCTCATGGTATTTGAAAGAAAGATATAATGATTCATTTCTAAATGACCCCAATCCACCATATAATTCAAGAGAAAATATGCCAAAACTTATGCCGCAAGTTTCAACTTTTTAGTACAATCTTATCATTCATAATGTTTAGGTCCCTATAATACTAGTGTAGCCCCCTTAATGTTATTTGTGTGCCCATGTAGCGGTCATATTGTTATTGTTGTGTCCCATAGAAGCCCATTATTTTTATTGTTGTGTATGATCTAATTATATTCTAACCCCTTAGACTCCTATATATACCAAGGAGGTCTTGTCATTTGTATCGTCCAAGAAGTGTTCATTTATGTGATGTAAAGGAGGTTTCCCCCTTGAAGAGGCTAATTTTCAAGTCATTGATCTATCTTTTCTTCTGTTTTGTGATCTGGTTGCATAACATTTCATATTAGAGCTTTGGATTCTATGGTTTCACTACTTCAAACAAGTAATCTTGGAATTTTCGCCAAAATGTTTTTTTACGAAGCTTTAGAAGTTGAAATTTTGACCATGTGGACCTCAAATATTGGTTAACTTCACGTATAAATTTCATATCTTGGTTCACTATATTTTTTGATATATGGTCTGAAGAAGTTAGGGCTTTTGCATGATCCATAATTTTGTCTCAAATAAGTGACCTAAGGAAAATCGCTCGACCTTTCTTTTCAAGCATTGGATTTGAATTCCATAACAAGATACTAAAATTGCAGGGACTTTAGTTTCTCGTGTATCATTTTCGGGGCTGAAGGTTGAAACAGTGACACGTGGCATTCGTACAACTTCACTTTATTGAACCAGTCCATAATTAGGTCATCATGGAAGATTTCACATAACATTGTATTGAAGAACCCAATCTTGGTCTGAATTATGATGTTTGAAAGAAGACTTAGAATGCTACCATGAGACCAAATTTTATAACTTGGGAGGCCAAAATTTCAGACATACAACAGTATCAATAACAAGCTCCAAAAATAAAGAAGAAAAATGGGTGTATTTTATTTAAATTTACATAAGCTTTGTTTGAAAAAACAATCTAAACTAATTCAAAGGGCATAGTAAAGCATAGATATCATTATTTGGTTCCAATATGCCTCAAAACAAAAATAAAATAAAATAGATACTCCGAGCAAGCAACCACAAAGCTCTACTATGACACATGAAGAAGAGGAAGAAATGCAACATGATATATCAAAATTACAAGACCAAGTGCAAAAAAAATTATCTCGCAAAGAGTAACAAAAAATGAAATGGAAGCTAAGATGGATAGTTTAAAGAATGGTTTAAAAGAAGACATGGAAGGTTTGAAGGATGGATTAAAAGCAGACATGGAAGCTAAGATGGATGGTTTGAAGAATGGTTTAAAAACGGACATGGAAGGCTTTAAGGAAGGTTTGACAAAGTTCCTATAGGAAATGATTCCTAATGGTGAAAAGGTATTCCATGAAACTCATGATGAGAATAAAATGAATGTTAATCATGATTTCAGAGACTCTAACTTGGTATTTAATATCAATCACATTCCAAAGATCGGAAGTTTGATGGCAAGGATCCGGTAACATGGATACTACAGATGGAGCAATATTTTGATCTACATGATGTACAATACACACAAAAGGTCTCATAAACCACTTATCACTTCTCATAAACCACTTATCACTTGGTCAATTTTCACGGAGGAAATAATAACACATTTTGATGATACAAAGAGCAACACCTTCTTTAGTCAATTGATAAATCTCAAACAAAAGGGTTCAATAGCAGAGCACGTCGAGGATTTCAAAAAATTGAATATCAGGGTAACTGATATTCCAGAGGAGCACAAGATTGATGTCCTCATAGGGAATTTAATGGATAACATCCAACATGAGGTTTGCCGTTTGGAACCTGGTTCATTGGAGAATGCATCCAGGGTCACAAGAAAAGTTGAAAGCAAAATTACAGCAACAAGGAAGTATACCACTTAGAACTATAAAGATGGAAGTGTTGTTGCTCCTAGCCTTCCACAACCTACAAGATTGACACCACAACAATTGGAGGAAAAAAGAGCAAAAGGGATTTGTTACATTTATGATATCACATACACTAAAGGTCATAAGTGTGCTGAGAAGAAATTGTTTTACATAGATTGTGAAGAGGAGGAAGAAAAGGAACAAGAAACATTACAATAAGAGGATATACACTAGGAAACAACCCCTGAGAAAGAAGAAATGAATATGACCATACCTTGCAATGCATTGGTGGGAATTACCACTTCTCAAACTCTCAAGATAGAAGGATGTATCAAGAAGAAAAAGGTAACAGTTCTGATTGATTTATGTAGTACCCATAATTTTATTCATTATAAGATAGCCAAGGAATTGAATTTCCTTCTATATCCAAAACCAGAGTTCCAAGTGATGGTTACAAATGGAGGAACTATATATTGCTCTGAAAAGTGCCATAATATCAAGCTAACCATGGGGGAATATGTATTGAATGTTCCAATCCTTTCCATTCCAATGGGTGGTGCAGATGTTGTACTAGGAGTCGAATGATTACAATCTTTGGGGACGAGAGCTTTTAATTTTCAAGAACTCTTCTTGAATTTTTTTTTGTGAAGGAAAGAAAATTGAATGAAGGGGTGTTGCAGGAAAACTAGGGAAGATAATCAACTCTAATGGCATGTAAAATCTTTTGAATAAATAATAACGGGGCATAATTACACAATTATGCTCACTATAGGTTCAAGTTTCAAAATCGTCTATTTCTCAAGATCTTCAAAAATTCTTGGACAATTGTTCCAAGGTATTTGAGACTCCTAAAAGCCTCCCACCTATTCATGATTATGACCATGCTAATCACTTAATCCTAGGAAGTGTTCCTCCAAACCTCATGCCTTGTAGATATCCCTATGCCCAAAACATTGAAATTGAACGTACGTTGCAAAAATGCTAGAGGTTGGTATAATTCAACCAAGTAAAAGTTATTTCTTTTCTCTAGTAGTATTAGAGCAAAAGAAAGATGGATCATGGTGTATGTGGTTGGATCACAGGAAGCTCAACAAGCTAACTATTAAAGGTAAATTTCCCATTCATGTCATTGATGAATTGTTGGATGGCTTGTATGGAGCAATTTACTTCACCAAGTTGGATCTTCGTTCAGGATATCATCAAAATAGAATTAACACTAAAGACATTTCGAAAACGACATTTAGAACTCATGAAGGTCATTATAAATTTTTGGTCATTCCTTTTCGCCTTACTAATGCACCTTCCATATTTCAAGGTTTGATGAATTCCATTCTCGAACCCTTGCTTAGAAAATTTATGTTATTATTTTTTGAATGTTATGCAACCAACTCACAAAATAGAGAAAAAATATATCAATGACTTGAGAAATAGCCCCTTTGAGGGGGAAACCTCCTTTACATTACATAAATGAACAATTCTTGGATGATAATAATGATAAGACCTCCTTGGTATATACAAGGGTCTAAGCGGTCACAATATGATCAGAGCCTACATAACAATAATAATGTAAGGGCGCAACAATAACAATAGTGGGATTCTATGGGGCACAACAATAACAACATGGGGGGGTAAATGGGCAAAACAATAACAATAGGGGGTTATAAAAACAATAAAAATAAGGGGAATACACTAGTATTATAGGAATTTGACATGCCCCTCTCCTTCAAAAAAGTGTTTTCATCAACGCTTAAGTAGTTTGGGATGCTTTTGTATAAAATTCTCATCCTCCCATGTGGAATCTTTAGTGGATGAGTTATTCCACTTAATGAGATACTCTAAAATTAAACGATTTTGTAGTTGTCGAGTTCTTGTTTCTATGACTGTTTCAGGCTCAAATGTGATTTTTCCTTCTTTGTCAAGTTTTGGAAACATTGTTTGAACTCAGAGCTTGTAATCGATAACCTTCTTTAAGTATGAAACATGGTAAACTGGGTGTACTCGAGAAGATGCAGGCAGCTCCAATTTGTATGTCATAGTACCAATATTTTGCAACACCTTGTAAGGACCATAGTACTTGGGTGATAATTTATTATCCTTCTTAGCTTGCTTGAGGGACATTTGTTTGTGTGTTTCTAGCTGTAAAAATACCTAGTCACCTACATCAAAACTTCTTTCACTGTTATAGGTAACCACTTAACCCATTATGTTTGTTTATCAGATACAAAGCAACGAGGATATCCTTCCAAACATTTGTTCACTATCTTAGTTTGCCCGTCAAATTGAGGATGATAAGATGGTATATGAGCTAATTGAGTACCAAGATAAGAAAATAATTTTGTCCAAAAATTTCCAGTGAAAATGGGATATTTTCCACTTACAATAATATTTGGGTTTCCATGTAGCTTTTGAATCGTTTCCATAAATATAGTAACAAGTGTACAAGCTCTAAAAGAATGAGATAATGCACAAAAGTGTGCATGTGTGCTAAGTTTGTTAACTACCACCATGATGACACTCTTTCCTTAAACTTGGGTAAACCCGAGATAAAATCCATTGAGACCTACTCTCAAGGTTTACATGGAATGGCTAAAGGTTGTAATAGACTCAGGGTCTTAATTGTCTCAGCTTTATTTTGTTGGCAAACCAAACACTCTACCATAAACTTCTAAATATCATATTTAAGGCCATCCATTAAAAAATCCTTCTTGAGCTTATGGTAAGTTTTTAAAAATCTTGAGTGCCCTCCTAAGGGGGATGTGTGCAATTCCAAAATAATATTTTGCTTGAGATGGGAATTCATATAAATATAAGCAATCTTTGTACCATAATGAATCATTTTTCTAGTGAAATGTATCAGATGTATTGGGATCTTGCTGCAAATTTTGAATAAGTGTCCACACAACCCTTTGTCATTCTTCCATTCATCCCTTGTTTTGGTTATTGTTGGGATAGGGTCCATTTTGGTTAGTTTAATCAATTTTTGGTTAAGAATTTTGTAAATAATGTAAAGTCTCCACGAAATGTAGAAGCAGAGCACGCAGTTAAGTAAGAGTCAAAGGGGTTTTAGTCCCTTGTAGGGGTAGGTGATAGGTTGGTTTTGAGACTTACCCATGGGCTGCGAGCCATGGTACTGTAATAAAAAAGATATATATAATTGATTCATAGCGAGTCTAAAAATGTAGAAGTTTTAGGATAACAAGTTAGGGAAAAGTGCTAAGACAGGAAAGCTAAGTTTTCTTGTACTTAGGCAAAAGGGGAAGGCTCCTGTAGCTAAGTGCGCGGAGACCTTGGCAAGTCTGTAGCTGAGTGCATGGGCCCCTGCAGCTGGCTGTGCAGGATAGAAGAGTGTGTAAATTGAATGTTGAATCTAATTGTTTTGGACCGAATCTATTACATTTGTGCCTTGTTCTTATTTTTATTTAAGTTTATGAATCGTTGCATAATGATTTGTTTTCTATGAAATAAAGTGTATTTTCTGCGCGAATCTGTTAGATCTTTAATATCTATGCATGAAATGAGTAATGAACTGGTTTTGTGAATATAGTAACTAGATATGTTAGGATAATTGTTCGGACGGATAGATCTGCGCGAAGGCAGATCTAGGGTTACCAATGATTAAGCAAAAGTAGTATATCCACCTATATTTTGTCTACTAAGCACGATCGTGTACCTTCGCGAAGGCCTGAAGGTCAGTTGGATAGAGTTGTAGACTTAGACAGAAGGAAGGTATAGATCTGCAAGAAGGAAGATCTGAGTTATAAGGGCTTCAGAATACACATCACACGGTCTTTGGATGTAAAACCCTGGTTCTATCATCCCCCAATACTGCTTCGGGTGAGATTGCAGCTTACGCTATGCAGGTTGTTTCTGAAAGGGCCAGCAGTTAGGGTTTTGTTGGTTGGCACAAATAACTTTGAACCTGGGTCAGGCCCCCTTAAGCCAACAAATGGTTCCATTGACGGGACTGAGATCTATCTAAGAGATGTGTGATGTTGAATAAGTGGTTTCCCACTAAGAAAGAGATCGAGAAGTGAATTGACTGAAAAGTGCACACGCTTGTGGCTCAACAAAACATAAGCCCTAAATTGTCCAAAGAGCAGTGGTTACAGAGATATTTGTACATAGACGAGACCGACACATTCTTTTGTTTCTTCCTTGACGAACTACATGAGTGGCTGTCTAGATTGGCTGATAGTCAAGGGACGTGGAGGCCTGAAGATCCTATAGTGTGGACTCTGGAACTGGTGCGACGTTTGGAATCATTAGAAAGAAATACTACGCAGTTCGTGGATCATTGGATTGATCGCACACTTAGAAGTTTTGTGACTGAGTTCGTGATCGATAGAAATATCAGCTACAACGAAGCGAAATGTAGGCTCTTCAAGTGACCGCGAGGTAAGTATTTGAAATCATTGAAGACTTGTATTAGAAATATTATTATGCGAAAAATTGGCTATGCAATTACCTTGATGTTTGGGGCTATGCAAAGTGGGAAATTCTTTAGAAGAAACGAAGGAATGAGCTAAGAGTATAGTCCGCTGATCAAATCCCCATCTAGTGACGATGAAGGGGCAATGTTGACTACATCGAAAAGTGTTGTACAATTTATTAATCAGGGTATCCCGAGGATACCTCATCTGTCCATTCCGCCTCCGCCTCCGCCTCCACCTCCACCTCCACCCCCACCTCCACTTCCACCATTAAACATGGCGAGCACGATGAAGGTGTCGGTTTTTAAGCGGTATGGAGTGAAGTCCCCGAACAGTTCTGGTTTGTTGCGGGAGCTAAATGGACATCACAATAGATTACAAATGATAACATCAAGAAAGCCCAACTGGTCATAGCCTTAAAGGACTGAGCATTGACATGGTAGATCAAGTACTGCACTGATAACCCCAATGTAACGTTGGAAGAGACCCAACAAGCTCTAAACAAGGAGTTTAGGAAGTCTAAGTTAGAGGCATAGTTGGTGACTGAGTTTAAAGAAATTTGACAAAAGATAGATGAGTCACCCTGGGATTTCAATCAAAGGTTGAAATGCCTGATCAAGGAATCCAATATGGTGATTACAGATTCCCAGCATTGAGACTCGTATATAGCGTTGCTCTTGCCACACTTAAGATTGTTGTTGTCACAACAAAAGATAACAACACAGGTAGAAGCCTTAGAAATCGCGATGAGGCTAGAAGCCTCAGCCATAAAAGATACAAACCTTGGAATGCAACAGATTCACTTACAACTAGAAATCCTACACTTGCAGTTACAGAGCCTGAAGAAAGGAAAGGAAGCCTAGCCGGAGGTGCACATTGAAGTCTGGTGCTTGAAATGCAAGGGCCATGGGCATGATAAGGAACATTGCCTAATTTTTCGGAATTATCTTATTAGGGGAGGGCCTGTTCCATTAAAAGTAGAGAATGCCATTGGGCCGAGCGTAGGAGTTGCACCATGGTGCACGATCTGTCAAGTTAGAGGAAACCATGCGACTGATAATTTCCATCTACTACAGAAGTTTGTACAAACTCCCTAATAGTTGTTTTGTGATTTTTGTAAATCTATAGGTCATGATGAGCACCGTTGTAGGAGATATGAGTTGATGATGGATAGAACCCCTACCTACCAAATGTAGGCAGAAAATCAACCTCAGGATCAGGGCGTAGGAGTAGTGCGTGGAGGATTCCAAGGCCGAGGACGAGGAAGAGGGGGTGGAGCTCGCATAGAATAGGGGAAAATAATTTTCCATAACTGTGGTGAAGCAAGACACTTTGCGCAAGATTTCCCAAACCCCACGCATTTTTCAGGTCAGTATTTCAAACAGTTTGACCATGTGATAGAGGAATTTCCAATCCTTATGGCAAAGATGTAAGAAAAGAAGATGTAGCCCCAGTAACCTACGCAGAACATCCAAATGATGAGGCTGAAGCCCTGCGAAGAAGATCAGAGCATAAATATAGTAACAAGAAGTGGTATGACCACTGGTGTAGATAAGGGAAAGCAACCTGAGACTGATGGGTGGGTGCGCAAGGCTGCTGAGAAAGAAATAGATTTTGATCTTAATCGTGCTAAAGAGACCTTCATGGAAGCAAATAAAAACTTCGCAGAGACCTCCATCTTAGGAAGTAAGGAGAAAGTGTCAAAAACTAGTATGACACAAGAGGTATATCCCTCGGTACTAGCTACTTTTCTAAAGATCTGTATGAAGTTGTTACACGATAAGAAAGTAGTAGAAGGGCTGCAAGAGCTAATCAACAAGTGCGAGAATAAAGAAAAGTATCCTGCTGAATAGCACACCGTGAGAAAAATTGGTAAGCATAAGAAGCGAATGGGGCACGAGATGAGGTTGTCGCACAAATAGGAGAATATGAAATGGAGCAGGTAATCTTGGATCTAGGATTTGATGCAAATGTCCTACCTAAGTAGACGTGGGAGAGAATGGGGAGGCTTGCGCTACAGTGGTTTTCTATTGAGTTGTGCATGGCTAATCAACAAATGATTATTCCGATGGGGCACTTATATGGTGTAACAGTGGACATTGAGGGTGCAAGTGCATTGGCTGACTTTGAGGTCATTGAAATAGTGGATGATAGTGACCCATAACCCACATTACTGGGAATTGACTAACCTTTTGACATGGAGGTGGTAATCAACTTGAAGAAGCGAAAAATGACGTTTGAAAGGAAGTCGCTCTGGGTTATACTACCACTAGACCCTGTTGAAGGAGCACGCTATACTGAACTTGTTCACGACTTTATGGAGGATGATGATGATCTAGATCAAATATACAAGATCACGACGCAAAATTAAGATTGGATCAATCTTATGACCAATGGACAAATTGCGTGGGACAGGGATAGCTCTTTCACCTTAGATTTAGGTGAAGAGCTTGAACACTGGTAGAATCGGTTGCATGAAGTATCTACGCTACGTTGCAATATGATGACCAAATCACTGCTATGTGTCTCAACTAAGGTAAGGAAGATTCCACATTACGATGGTTTAACTGATGTGGATTTGTTTTTAGATGAATCTGAAAGGGAAATATTTGAAGAACATTGCTTCCAAGCACTGGAGTTGGCACTACGCGCTACGCTTGCCTGTTTTCTGGGTATGCATAAGGAGAGTTTCGCTGGATGGAAGGAATAGATCAAGGTTTGGATATGCTAATACTCAGATGACAAAAAAGTACAATGGGAAGGACGATCCATACTATCATTTGGCACGTTGGACTAAGGCTTGGGGAATGAAACCACAACTAGAATGGGTGCACATTTTTTGCCATACTTTAGATACAATCCCAATGAACTAGTATTTGGAAACGAAGCTTCGCCATGGGACAACTAAATGGGACATCTTAAGAGAGATTTTATTTTTGACTTTTAGCTTTGAGGAAGAGTTTTAGTGCATTGATGAAGCGCTCCATGAGATGAAAGCAACTATATTCAGAACACCTAAGGAACCGGTAGAATGGACTCAACCGGATTGGACTACACAGCTGCGCCATGCGCTAGAATGTTACAATGTGACTGTTGAAGAGGAAGAAGAAGATTCACAAAATATTAATATTCTAGAGACAGAAGGACAATGCGACGTCGAAGGACCGAAAGCTGAGAAACTAGATATATCAGAGCCTTTAAGAACTTAACAAGTAAATATTGGATCTGAAGCTGAGCCTAAGTTCGCAAAGATAGGATATTATTGGGATGAAGATACAATTGATAAGTTGGTTGAACTGTTGTGCGAATACCAGGATTTATTCCCAATAAAGTTCTCAGATCTGAAGGGGATTATAAGAGATTTGGGTGTAATGAAAATCACTTTGAAACCTGACGTGAAGCCCGTCAATCAGAGACCTTATCGGCTCAATCCAAATTATAAAGAAAAGGTGCACTAAGAGCTTGATAAGATGCTCAATGCATAAATTATTGAAACAGTAGAGGAATCTGATTGGGTGAGCCCAATGGTTGTCCAAGAGAAGAAAGAGAAAGGCGAAATCAGGATATGTGTAGATCTGAGAAAGTTGAATGATGCATGCGTCCACGATCCATTTCCAACACCATTTACAGATGAAGTATTAGAGAATGTTGGTGGATAGGAGGCTTATTCATTTACTGATCGGTTCTCAAGATACCATCAAATAAATATCACACCAGAGGATCGAAGCAAGATGACCTTCATGACGGAGTGGAGTTGCTTTCAGTATACAGTAATGCCATTTGGATTAAAGAATACGCCTCCAATCTTCTCTCAGGTAGTCATTGCGGTGTACAAAGAGTTTATTCATAAATTTTTGGAGGTTTACTTTGACGATTGGAATGTGTTTGGGTTGGTGAAGCACCATGTTGCAAGTCTGTGTCTTATGCTGGATACATGTCAAAGGTATCAGATCACGTTGAATTTGAAGAAGTGCATATTCTGTGTGCCCTTTGGAATTTTTCTCATCCATGTCGTATGTAAGCATGGATTGATGGTGGCCCCTATGAAGATCACTGTGATTGTGAATTTGGAAGCTCCAAGGAATGTAAAATAGATGCGCGCAACATTGGGGCACACTGGGTATTATAGTAAGTTTGTCAAGGTGTATGCTCGGATAACCGCGTGGATGGAAAAATTATTGAAGAAAGATGTGATGTTTTGTTGGGATGAATAATGTCAGTATAGTTTGGAGGTATTGATGGAAAAGATGGTGACTCTGCCGATTTTGGTGTTTCCAGACTGGAAGAAAGAATTCCATGTGCGTGTAGATGCCTCATGCATTACACTCGATGCAATATTAACATAGGAAGGAGAATGAGAAATTGATCATCTGATAACCTTCACAAGCATAAAGCTATCAAAGGCTAAGAAGAATTATTCCACTATAGAGCACGAAGGGCTAGCGATGGTCTAGGCGTGCAAAAGTTTCAGCATTATTTGTTGGCCGCACATTTTAAAATGTATACAGATCACTCTGCGTTGAAGTACCTAGTCAATAAGCCTGTGTTGGGTGGGGAATCTTCTGATGGTTAATGTTGTTTCAAGAATATTAATTTGAAGTAATTGTGAAGCCTGGAAGGTTGAATGCAGGACCAGACCACCTGTCAAGGATTGAAACGGGCGAAGAACCAAATAGTTTGGAGGAGGGTTTCCTGGATGCACAACTCTTTGTTGTGCGCATTGCGGATGACCATTTTGCTGATATAATTTAGTGTTTAACCACATGTACAACTCTGGAAGGGTATTCTACTCAGCAAAAGAAAGAATTAGTGGTCTGCTTTATGGATTTTTCAGTGATTTCGGGTCACTTGTATAGGATGGGAATAGATGAAATATTGCGAAGGTATGTTCCAGAGTTTGAGTGCGCTAGTATACTCACCGGAGCACATGGAGGAGTGGCAGGAGAACACTATGCAGGAAAAGCGACTGCGTAGAAGATTTTGCGCGCAGGGTTATGGTGGCCGACATTACATAAGGATTCCAAGGTGTACTGCAAGGCATGAGATGCTTGCCAAAGGACAGGAAAGTCATCGCGAAGAGATGAATTGCCTTTAAATGCTCAAGTTTCATTGTAGGTATTTGATAAGTGGGCTATTGATTTCACAGGTCCAATACAACCACCAGGAAAGAAGACGAGCATGCGGTATATTATTACTGCAACAAAGTATTTAACTAGATGGGCGGAGGCGTAGCCAGTGAAGGATTGTACAACTACCACCATTATGAAGTTTTTGTTTGAATATGTCTTAACATGGTTTGGATGCCCTAAGGTGTTGATGAGTGATAGAGGTACACATTTCTTGAATGAAACGATCAGTGCGATGCTTGAAGAATTTCAAGTGTATCATCAAAAGAGTACACCCTATCACCCATAAGTGAATGGAACAGTGGAAGCATTTAACAAAATCTTGGAGAATGTGTTGACAAATGTTTGCAATGCACAAAGGAATGATTGGGATATGCACGTACCAATAGTACTATTGGCATATAAGATGACCTACAAGAAGTTGACAGGCCAAACACCGTTTAGGTTGGTTTATGGGATTGAAGCGGTGATGCCTATGGAGTACATTGTGCCAAGTCTACGTATTGCAGCTTTGACAGAGATGGCGGATTGTGAGACCTTAGAGGAACAACTCGCAGCTAGTGGAGTTGGAAGAGGACTGCTTTCTTGCAAGATTTCACCAATAGGTGTAAAAGGAACGAGAAAAAGCATGGCATGATAGGCATATTAAGTTGCGCACTTTCAAGGTGGATGATTTGGTGTTGCTATATGACAACAAGTTCACCAAGTTTCCAGGGAAATTTCAAATGCAGTGGTTATGGCCATATGTTGTTAAGTAGATCACCGATGGTGGTGTGGTTCAGCTCGCAGAGCTGAATGGAGAACCATTTACGAGGAAAGTGAATGGAATTAGATTGAAATTGTATACAAGGGATCCTGGCCTTGCGTAATGAATACATGGTAGTAAAACAATCTTAGTGATCCAGGTAGTTGCAAGAGAGCGCGAGACTATAAACTACACTACCCAAAGAGAAGAAAAATATAATAAGGAGGCTGCGTGACAGAAGCAAGGAGTGCGCCAGGAAGAGCTATGCCATGAAGGATGGTTTCGCATAGTTAGATCCAAAAGTAGTCGTTGAAGTCACTGTTCATGATTGGATAGCAAAAATCTCATTAGGAGGAGTGGGTAGCTGACATTTACGATTAAAATATTTGGATATCTGCCGCCAAAGATGCATTTATGATAAGAAAATGTAGGGGACAGTCGGATTTGAATTCACAACCACCTATAAATCGGCCATGTTAGTCTGCCAAATAACACTTTGCATTATGTTGATTGTGCATGAGCCCTCTTGTTCGCGCTATATAAGTCGGTAGGTTTGGGAGGATTTAGCTTCAAGCCCAATATTTGCAACCTTTCCTGAGTGGAACCAGAATATCATCCTTGAAAAAATGTATGCGTAAGTCAGTTCCCAGGTCGTTGTTTCTCAAGTGGAAGGCCCTAAAGTTATGTCCATGGAAGATACTCCCTTAGTGCCTACGATGCCAAGGTCGCCCAGGCCAAAGCAATCAACTGCTAAGGAGAAGCAAAAGAAACATGTATGGTGAGGTAGTCACTGAGGAAGAACCCGAAGGTTTGACAAAAGGAAAAGAAATATAAGGAAAAGCAGCCAGAGGAACTAGTAAATTTGGAGGAAGAGGAACTTCGCAATGGCGTGGAGGAATTAGATGTAGAGGAGGGCGAGCCTATCATAAGGCTCCTGGTGTATATCCCTCTAAGGAAAGGGAAAGTAAAGGTGCCCAAGGACCAGAATTCGGGAAAATTTATGGTCTCTACGCTACTGTTACCAAAAGAGGTGGTTTTTGAAGGCGCGCTCTAAGCACGCATCCCCGTGTTGAAGATGGAGGATTGGTATCTTGCCGACCACGAGATATTCCCTCACCTAGCTACCAATAAGTACATAATGAAGATCTACTATGAATAAACTAGGGTCACACGGCTAGAACCCATGAAATGGGTCAAAGGCGTCAAGCAGGGTGGATCACTGCATATGCTTTGCGTACCACACTTCCACTAGTCAATTATTAACATTGTGTGTGCGCGCTAGCTACTCGCGCTGGTGCATGATGGGTATTATGGCTCGGTGAACCCATCCCTATAACCGATATGCTCATTCATAGAATTACAAAGCTGCCCTATAAAGGGGCGGACTCTGCCGAGTTTGGAGGAAAAAGAAAAGAAATAAGTTGGCAGGTAAAATGAAGACTAAGTTTGTGCTAATCAAAAAGTCGCACAGAAGAAGTTCTTGCGTCAGTAGTATCATTAGTTGCACAGTGCACAAAGGGAGTGCAGTACAACTGGGTGTAGTACCTATGTAAAGAATTCCTAGTGAATTGTCGTGAAGCACATGAGGACAACAAGGCATTTCATTATGCATGGTTCCTGTTGCTAATTTTATTAGAAGCATGGTGACTGTCAAAGGATAGTCAGTTTCCTCTGCAGTAAGAAGACTTGCCTAAGGAAAATAAGTTCGCTTAGCTATGGGTGACAAAGGATCTAGAGAGGATCATGGAATCAAATGTCATTTGGATCTTGGTCGAAATGGACCCCCTCACAATAATCAGTTAGCGGCCAAGGTTGTCTCCCACCTTGTTCGAACAGTTGAGGGCCTTCACGGAGTTTAAGGCCGACTTCCATAATGTCTCTATCCGGGCAAGGCAAGACCCTAAGCAGATCTGGTACAAGTTTCCATACCTAGTCTCAGAGACAGATGTGCAGGGAATTGTGGGGAGTTGGCCAGCAGAGTGGCGACAACCCACAAAAGTTGGCATAGGTACCAGTTAGGGAGGAGAAAGCTCTGTTGTGCAGACGATAATTGCACATAGACAAAATGAAGCAGCATGAGCATTGGCCGCGCAAAGGAAAAAATAAGTTGTTGCTAAGTCAGCTACAGAAAAAGAGCGTGCTAGCCAGAAAGACATGGTGGAAGTCAAGGACTCGACTTCCCAACATACCAAATAACATGACTAGTCTGTATAGGGAGGCAATGGGGGTGATGAGCAGCGTAATCCCTTCAAGCTATAGAAGCACACTAAGGAAACAATCACAGGTCCAAGAAAAAAGCAAAAGTTCGATAAACAGATACATGTGGATCCCATGATCCTGAATGAGGGCGACTTAGATGAGATTGGGGATAAGGTTCGTGATACGACAAATGAGCTCTAGACGCAGTTTGAACAACAATACATGTAGACACTAGGGAGCATCTAGAAGGATCTACACAAGTTGCAGATCCAAACAGGCAGGATTCAAGCAAGCATAGTGTAAGCGAGTGGGGTGCAAGTGAGCTTGGCACAAGTGAGCAAGAGCGTGTTGGAGACAGAAAGGACTCTGGACCTCAGAGTCATATCCCTAACAGAAGGACCAATCCGCACAGCAGTAGAGGAAAACTGCGCTCAAATGGGAAAGATCAAAGGCATGGGGTGAACTTAACCGTGCTATGACTTCAGAACCTCCATGCGCTTCATCAAGGGGACTCGAACAAAGTCTGAATCAAAGAATAGTGTGCCCTAGCAGTGATAAACAAGGTTTAATTGAACAACGAACAAATATTCGCTGAGAAGGATCAGGCCCTGAAAGAAAAGGAAGAGATGAAAGCACGAAGTCAGAGCCTATAAACAACAATAACACAGGCGTGGAATTCAGTCTCAGAGTTACATATTTCAGAAGACACCGCAGCTACAACGAAGGTCAAGAGATTGGCTACTATAGTCAGCGAATCAAAAGATGAGATAAGCAGAGTCACATTTCACTTCTAGATGAAGATACCGGAATTACAATTGAAGCTACAACTGACCACTCTGCTAGAGGTCAGGAAGCAGCACAGTGCAACCATCAAGGAGCACATGACTACTCTGGAGAATGCAGTCAAAGGCTGCGACTTCCCTTTTAACCACGCCATGGAGTTATGGGACACTTTGTAGGAGGAGCCAAACCTGCAAAGATTAAGTACATAAATGAGGGAGACCCAAAAGAAATATGATGAGATTAGGGCGACTGCATGCACATTGGGGCCAGTCGAGCGCTTCGTGCGCCTAGGGGATGGGAAGCTGCTACAAGCACAAGTTTGGGAATTGCAACAAAAAGAATCAGTGTTAAAGGCTCATCTTCAACCTTGGACAGAGGAGGCCAGCCAGATTTCTCAGACCATTCAAGAGAAGCTAAAAGCTTTGCAGCAGACTCATAAGACCATGAGTCTTACGATGGAGGGACCAACTACCGAAAAGTTGGTCGAAGAGGTGAAGCAGGTAGTAGTACAAGGCATCGTGGAGTTGGAAGCATTGAAGCAGGATTTCAGCGAGCTCCGCAACAAAGTAAAGAAGCCAATTGAGTGACTCGAGGGCGAGTCACCATATTTGTGTTCGGGGCTTGTTAGGATAAGGTCCATTTTGGTTAGTTTAATCAATTTTTGGTTAAGAATTTTGTAAAGAATGTAAAGTCTCCATGAAATGTGGAAGTGAAGTGCCCAACTAAGTAAGAGTCAAAGGGGATTTAGTCCCTTATAGGGGTAGGTGATAGGTCGGTTTTGAGACTCACCCATGGGCTGCGGGACATGGTATTGTGATGAAAAATCTATACACAGTTGAGTCATAGCGAGTTTAAACATATAGAAGTTTTAGAAGGACAAGTGTAAGGGCAATGTACTTAAGCGAAAGGGGAAGGCTTCTGCAGCTGAGTGCGAGGATACCTAGCAAGTCCACATCTGAGAGTGCGAGCCCCTGCAGCCGAGTGCGCAGTGCAAAAGAGTATGTAAATTGAATGTTGAATCTAAAAAAGACTTTTTTGGACCAAATCTATTGCATTTGTGCCTTGTTCTTATTTCTATTTAAGTTTGTGAATTGTTGCGTAATGATCTAGTTTCTATAAAATAAAGTGTATTTTCTACGCAAATCTATTAGATCTTTAATATCTATGCATGAAATGAGTAATGAATCGGTTTCACAAATATAGTAACTAGATATGTTAGGATAAATGTTTGGACGAATAGATCTGCCCGAAGGCAGATCTAGGGTTGCCGATGATTAAGCGAAAGTAGTATATCCACCTATATTATGTTTACTAAGCACGATCGTGTACCTTAGTGAAGGCCTGAAGGTCAATTGGATAGAGTTTCAGACTCGGACAGAAGGAAGATATAGGTCTGTGCGAAGGCAGATCTAAGCTATAAGGGCTTCAAAATACACATTACATGGTCTCTGGATGAAGAAACCTGGTATAGCACCCCCAATACTGCTTCGAGTGAGACTGTAGCCTGCGTTATGTAGATTGTTGTCGAAAGGGCCAGTAGTTAGGGTTTTGTTGTTTGGAGTGAATAACTCTAAACCTTGGTCAGGACCCCTTAAGCCAACAGTTATCCAATCAGGTTGGATAATTGAAATCGTATAAAGCAATGCTTCCACATCATCATCCTTACTTGAGAGTGCATCTACAACAACATTTTGCTTCCCTTTTTGTAGATGATTTAAAAGTGATAACCCAACATCTTTGTGACCCATTTTTGTTGCTCTTTTGAAGATAATATTTGCTCCAAAAAGTATTTAAGACTATCATGATCTATTTTTACCTTGAAGTGTCTCCCCATTAGGTAAGGTCTCCATTGCTTTAGTGCATGTAGTATTTCCAACATTTCCTTTTCATAAATAGGTTTGTGTAAATAATTTCCATTGATCTTTCAAAAGAAATGGGTCTTCCTTCTTGAATTAAAACAATACCAATACTATTTCATGAGGCATCGCATTCCACAATAAAGGTTTTTGTGAAGTATGGTGTAGCTAAGACTGGTGCCTGGCACATTGCCTCTTTAAGATGCTTAAAGGCCTTAGTTGATTCCAAAGTCCAATAAAATGCATCTTTCTTCATTAAAGTTGTTAGAGGTTTTGGTATTCTCCAATAATTATTAACAAACTTGCGATAGTACCCTCTCAATCATAAAAATCATTGAAGATTCTTTATGGTTGTTGGGATTTTCCATTCCTTAATGGCTTTAATATTGTTAGGGTCTACCTTAACATCCTCATGAGATACAATATGACCCAAATATTCCACCTCCTGTACTCCAAAGAAACATTTGGAGGTTTTTGCATATAATTGTTTCTCCTCCATTAATTTGAGCACCCTGTCAATATGTTGAACATGATCCTTCCAAGACTTAATATATATTAGTATATCATAAAAAATTACTAACAATGTTTTTCTAAGGAAGGGTTTGAAAATATAATTCATCAAATCTTGAAATGTGGAAGGTGCATTAGTAAGGCCAAAAGGCATGACCAAAATTTCATTATGACCCTCATGGATTCTAAATGTTGTTTTTAGAATGCTTTAGTCTTCATTCTTATTTGATGATATCTTGAGTGAAGATCTAGCTTGGTGGAGTAAGTTTCCCCGTGTATTTCATCCAACAATTCATAAATGATAGGAATGAGAAATTTATCTTTAATAGTGAGCTTATTGAGCTCCCTATAATCAGTACACATTTTCCATGATCCATCCTTCTTGTGCACCAATGCTATTGGAGCAGAGAAACAACTTTGACTAGGTTGAATTATACCAGCCTCTAGCATTGCTGCAACCATATGTTAATTTCACTCTTTTGGAAAAATGGATATCTGTAAGGTCAGATGTTTGGAGGAACACTTCTTGGAATCAAATGAATAGAATGATCATGATCACAAATAGGTGGGAGGACTTTGGGAATCTCAAATACCATGGAATGTTTGTCCAAGAGTTTTTGGAGATATGGAGAAATAGATGATTTTAATGTTTGAACCTATAGTGAGCATAATTTTGAAATGACACCCAATTTTTCTTTCTTCAGAAGACTTGTCATGCCATTAGAGCTAATTATCTTTCATGGTTTCCCTGCAATACCCTTTAATTCAACTTCCTTTACTTCCCCAAAAAAAAATCAAGAAAATTTCT
Organism: Pinus taeda; assembly: GCA_000404065.3. NCBI lineage: Eukaryota > Viridiplantae > Streptophyta > Pinopsida > Pinales > Pinaceae > Pinus > Pinus taeda. The sequence continues at coordinate 144,081 of APFE030565127.1, read as the reverse complement.
TGAAAATTAAAATCTATCGTCCCCAAAGATTGTAACCATTGGAATCCTAGTACATCATCAACACCATCCATTGGAATGGAAAGCATTGGACTATTCAATACATATTTCCCCATGGTTATATTGGTATTATGGCACTTTCTAGTGCAATTTATACTTCCTCAATTTGCAACCATCACTTGACACTCTGGTGTGGGATATAGGAAGCAATTCAATTCCTTGGCTATCTTACAATGAATAAAATTATGGGTACTACCTGAATTAATCAACACTATTACTTTTTTCTTCTTGATATATCCTTCACTCATGAGAGTTTGAAGAGTGGTAATTCCTGCCAATGCATTGCAATATATGGTCGTATTCATTTCTTATTTCTCTAGTTTTTTGGTTTTTGGTGTATATCCTCCTATTTTGATGTTTATTGTTCCTTTTCTTTCTCCTCTTCACAATCTATGTAGAATAATTTATTCTCAGCGCACTTATGACCTTTAGTGTATTTGTTATCATAACTGTAACAAAGTCCTTTTGCTCTTTTTTCCTCCAATTGTTGTGGCGTCATCCTTTTAGGTTGTGGAAGGCTAGGAGTAGCAACACTTCCATCTTTATAGTTGTGAGCAGTAGACTTCCTTGTTGCCATAATTTTGCTTTCAACTTTTCTTGCCACCTTGAATGCCTTCTCCAATGAATCAGGTTGCCAAAGGAGAACATCATGCTGGATGTTATCCTTCAAATTCCCTATGAATACATCAATCCTATGCTCCTCTAGAATATCAGTTACCATAATATTCAATTCTTGGAAGTCCTTAATGTGCTCCACCATTGAACCCTTTTGTTTGAGATTTATCAATTGGTTAAAGAAGGTGTTGTTCTTTGTATTCTCATAATATGATATTATTTCCTCCATAAAAATTGACCAAGTGACAAGTGGTTTACAATAACAAACCATCGATACCATACAAATTGATTGGGTTCCAAATATAAAGATGCAATGCGTACCTTTTGTATGTGTTTCACATCATGTAGATCAAAATATTGCTCCATCTATAGTATCCGTGTTACAGGACCCTTGCCATCAAAATTCCTCGTATCTATCTTTGGAATGTGGTGGTTCTAAAACCCGACATTAGAGTCTCTAAAATCATAATTCATATTCCTTTTGTCCTCATCGTGATTTTCAAGGATTACCTTGTCACCACCGGGAAGCCTTTCTTGCAACAACTTTGTCAATATTCCTCCAAACCTTCCATGTCTAATTTCAAACCATGCATCTTAGCTTCCATGCCATCCTTCAAACCTTCCATGTCTGCTTTTAAATCATCCATGTCATCTTTGGTTTCTCTTTGTGAGAGCAAAATTTATTGCACTTGATCCCATAATTTTGATATATCATGCTGGAATTCTTCCTCTTCATGCATCATAGTAGAGATTTTCGAGGGCTTAATGGGTGTAGAATTATTTTGTTTTGCAGGTAATTTAGAACCAAATACTGATATCTATACTCAATATGCCCTTTGAATAACTTCAAACTGATTTTTCAAACAAAAGTTATGCAAAATTTGAAAAATACACACCTTTTTCTTTATTTTTTGGGAGCTCGTTATTGCAATTGTTGTATCTCTGTAATTTCAGATTTCCAAGGTCTAAAATTTGGTCTCATGGTAGCCTTATAAATCTTCTTTTCAATGCCATAAGTCAATACCAATATTGGATTTTTCAATATATATTTATGCTAAATCTCCCACAATGTCTTGATTATGGACTTATTCAGTAGAGGGAAGTTTCACGGGATACCACATGTCACTATTTCAACATTCAGACCTGAAATTTATGCATGAAAAGATATAGTCTGTACACTTTCAACCACTTTTTACAGAATTCAAATCGAACGCCTAAACCGAAAGTTATATTGATTCTCCCTAGGTCACCTGTTTGAGATGGAATTATGAAGCCTGCAACAACCCTAACTTCCCCATATCATATCTCATAAAATATATCAAACCAAGATATTAAATACGTACATGAATTTCACCAAAATTTAGTCTCCATGTGGTCAAAATTTCAGCTTCATAAGCCACGTATAATTTTTTTTATAGCGAAAATTCCAAGATGACTTGTTTCAAGAAGCGAAACCCTAGTATCCCAAGCTCTAATACCAAATGTTTTGCAACCAAATCACAAAATAGAGAAAATATAGATCAACAACTTGAGAATAGCCCCTTCAAGGAGGAAACCCCCTTTACATTACATAAATGGACAACTATTGGATGATACAAATGATAAGACCTCCTTGGTATATATAGGTGTTTAAGGGGTCACAATAGCACAACAATAACAATTATGAGATTTTATGGGGCACAACAATAACAACATGGGGGATACATGGACAAAAAAATAACAATAGTGGGATACACTAACAATTAAAATAAGGGAAATACACAAGTATTATAGGGACCTAACATTTTTTTATGATATACTAATCTACATCAAGTCTTGGAAGGATCTCGTTCAACATGTTGATAGGGTGCTTATACTATTGGAGGAGAAGAAATTATTTGCAAAAACCTCCAAATATTTCTTTGGCGTATAGGAGGTGGAATATTTGCGTCATATTGTATCTCATTAGGGTGTTAAGGTAGACCCTAACAAAATTAAGGCCACTAAGGAATGGAAAATGCTCACAACCCTAAAGCATCTTCGAGGATTTCTCGGGTTGACAGGGTATTATCGCAAGTTTGTTAGTAATTATGGGAGAATAGCAACACCTCTAACAATATTATTGAAGAAAGATGCATTTTCTTGGACTCCATAAGCAACTAAGGCCTTTGAACATCTTAAAGAGACAATGTGCCATGCATCGGTCATAACTACACTAGACTTCACAAAAACCTTTATTGTGGAATGTAATGCCTCGGGAAATGTAATTGGTGTTATTTTAATGCAAGAAGGAAGGCCCATTGCTTTTGAAAGTCATCCAGTCAAGAGAAATTATTTACATAATCATATTTATGAGAAGGAAATGTTGGCAATACTACATGAACTAAAGCAATGGTGACCTTACCTAGTGGGAAGACACTTCAAGGTAAAAAAGAAGAATGGTAGTCTTAAATACTTTTTGGAACAAAGATTATCTTCAAAAGAGTAGCAAAATTGAGTCACAAAGATATTGGGTTATGACGTTGAAATCATCTACAAGAAATGGAAGCAAAATGTTGTTGTATGTGCACTCTCAAGAAAGGATGAGGATGAGGATGTGGAAGCATTGCTTCATGCCATTTCTATTATCCTACTTGAATGGATAACTGAAGCAAGGGATGGAAACTCATTCAAAACTTGCAATAGGATCCTAGTATATCTGATACATTTATCTAGAAAAACCATTCACTATGGTACAAAGATCCCTTATATCTCTATAAGAATTCCCAACTCAAGCAAAAAATTATTTTGGAATTGCTCACCTCCCCCTTAGGAGGGCACTCAATATTTTTGAAAACTTACCACAGGGTCAAGGAGGAATTTTTTTTTAGGATGGCCTTAAATATGAATTCTCAAGTTTGTGGTAGAATGTTTGGTTTTGCAGCAAAATGAAGTTGAGAGAATTAAGACCCCCGGTATGTTACAACCTTCAGCCATTCCAAGTTAACATTGGGAGGAGGTCTCAATGGATTTTATCACAAGTTTTACCAAGTATGCACAGTTTTGTGCATTATCTCATCCTTTTAAAGCCAGTATAGTTGCTACTACGTTTATGGAAACAATTCAATAACTACATGGAAACCCAAAGATTATTGTAAGTGACAAAGATCCCATTTTCACTATAAATTTTTGGAAAAAATTATTTTATTGTCTTTGTACTCAATTAGCTCAAAGCTCATCTTATCATCCTCAATCTGACGGGAAAACTGAGATGGTGAATAAATGTTTGGAAGGATGTCTTCGTTTCTTTGTATATGATAAAAAAACACAATGGATCTAGTGGTTACCTTTCACTCAATGGTGGTATAACACATCCTTCCGTACTGCAACAAAAATGACCCCATCTATGGCACTTTATGGATATCATCCACCATCCATCACATCATCTTTAAGAGAAAATTCGAAGGTTCAAGCAGTGGAAGATGACATTGAGCATCAACAACAAGTTCTCCAACTTTTAAAGAATAACTTCACTCTGACACATAATTGAATGAAACAATAAGAAGATAAACAACGCAACAAAAGAAGTTTTGATGTAGGTGACTCGGTATTTTTAAGGCTACAACCATACAAACAAATGTCTCTCGAACAAGCTAAGAAGTATAAGAAATTATCACCTGAGTATTATGGTCCTTACAATGTGTTGCAAAATATTGGTACTATGGCATACAAATTGGAGTTGTCTGCATCTTCCCGAGTACACCCAGTTTTCCATGTTTCATGCTTAAAGAAGTTTATTTGTGACAATCTCCCAATTCAGACAATATTGCTAGAACTTAACGAAGAAGGAAAAATCATATTGGAGCATAAAGCATTCACAGAAACAAGAACCTGACAGCTACAAAATCGATCAATTTCAGAGTTTCTCATTAAGTGAAAGAACTTACTCGCTGAAAATTCCACATGGGAGGATGACAATTTTATACAGAAGCATCCGAAACTACTCAAGCATTGAGGACAACACTTTTTGAAGGAGAGGGGCATGTTAGGTCCCAATAATAATAGTGTAGCCCGCTTATTGTTATTGTTGTGCCCATATAGCCTCCATAAGATACCCTAACAAGCGAGAGTCAACACTGGCAATTTCTTCTTTGCCTCATGCATGGCATCTCCTCTTCTCCTTCTCCTAAAAAAGAAAACTTATTGTTTATCTGCAAACCTTATCTCCAATGTATTTGCAAGGACAAAACCTTAACCTTATACTCCAATAATGTTCGACGAACCCTGGCACCTCACGACAAGAGAGATAAGGTACATGCAAGAATGATTGAGAAAGAGAGACTAGTACTCCTCTTCCTATAACTTTAGACCCAAGGCACATGATGTTAGTTTTCCAAGCAAGAATCATCATGAGATCACCATCTCCAACATCTTATACCTGAAATAAAACCCCAGCATCTCATAAAATCAATCACTTAAAAAAGATATCCTATTTCCTCTTCTTAACTTCCCGTATGGTTTCCTCATTAACCCTAACATCTAACTCCTACAAGGAAAGTATAAATAACCAAGTACGATGAAAATGATGAGAATGAATATTTCTTTCCTCTATTTATAAAAGATGTGAAGTGGGTTTTAAAAGTCAAGTGGAACTCATCTTATACACGCAACCTTCAATATGCAATTAGGTCCATACAAATGAACACTCTTCATACAAGTGACAAATGTCAAGCTCTAGGGTTGTCACAATATACAAGAAAGGTTCCAAGATAATTGTGCTCCTCATCTAATGTCCATTCCTCCTCATCCAAGGTCCAATGCTACTCCTCCAAGGGCTCCAATGCTAGAAAACCTCTCTTACACTGCACTCCTCAGGGTCCACTTCACCTAAATGATCATTGTTGTAACCTAGGCATCCCCAAGTCAACTCCAAGATTACTTGTAAGTATCCAAGAAACCTAATTTTGTTTAGGTTTCATTGTCTTCCTCCAAAATGGAAAATGCTTCTCCTCCAACATAGGGTGTTCTCCTGGTAAGCAACCTCTCTAAGTGGCTTGCATCTAGAGTGTCACCAATTTATTTAAAGTATCTCAAATTATCCAAGGAAGAATGCCAATCAAGCATCCATATGAGGTCTAGCAACCAATGAGTAAACCACCTCAAATATGCAAGTCCACCATATATAATTAAGGGAGAACCATACATCATGCACACATATCTCCTTGTGCATTTCCAATCATGGTGTAAACACTTTTGGAGTAACCCAAAAAACTAACAAATTTCACAAACTATTAAAGCTTGGACAATTTAATAGATTTTGTTTTATTTGTCTTGAGATTGATCACAAGGAAAGATATTGAGG